>PISX010002041.1:142165-173369 GCA_004024625.1 Mellivora capensis | reverse complement strand
AAAGAAGGGCCATCTGTACCCCAATGTTTATAGCAGCAATGGCCACGGTCGCCAAACTGTGGAAAGAACCAAGATGCCCTTCCACGGACGAATGGATAAGGAAGATGTGGTCCATATACACTATGGAGTATTATGCCTCCATCAGAAAGGATGAATACCCAACTTTTGTAGTAACATGGACGGGACTGGAAGAGATTATGCTGAGTGAAATAAGTCAAGCAGAGAGAGTTAATTATCATATGGTTTCACTTATTTGCGGAGCATAACAAATAACAGGGAGGACATGGGGAGATGGAGAGGAGAAGGGAGTTGAGGGAAATTGGAAGGGGAGGTGAACCATGAGAGACTATGGACTCTGAAAAACAACCTGAGGGGTCTTGAAAGGGCGGGGGGTGGGAGGTTAGGGGAGCCTGGTGGTGGGTATTATGGAGGGCACATATTGCATGGTGCACTGGGTGTGGTGGAAAAAAACAATGAATACTGTTACGCTGAAAAGAAATAAAAATAAATTAAAAAAAAAGAAAGAAAGAAAGAAAGAAAGAAAGAAAGAAAGAAAGAAAGAAAGAAAGAAAGAAAGAAAGGGGCTCCAGGAATGGATGACTGGGGAATCAGAAGGAAAGAAGCTCCAGGGATGGACGACTGGGGAATCAGAAGGAAAGAGGATCCAGGGACTTAACCTCCAGCAGCTTTGGCTTGTGCTTCTATAGAGTAAGACAAGAAAAAAGGCGAGGGGAAATTAGGTTTGAAGAGAGCTGGAGGCTCAAGCAATTACTTTTTATTGTTGATGCTGCAGGTTGTTTCTTTCGTAGTTAGTCCCTGAAAGAAAACAGGAATTTACACCCATACACCTCTGCTTTTCTGAGCAGCCTGGGAAGGCAGAGCCTGGTCAGAATATATGGGGAAACTCTCAGCTGGGTGTGGGATTCTAGTGTGTGTTTTTCACTCCAAAATGCATCTGTTGTTGTCCCTCTAAGTAACTACATGTAGTTTGACAGATGTCTTGGTGGTAACATTGTAAAGGAAGACCAGAGAGACCACCCTCTTAGCTTAATTGTTGCCAGCACTGACGTCACTTGGAAAGTGTAGGACTCTCAGGAGAATCTCAGTTCAAACCACACAGAGGACGTTTTCATTCCCTGTCCTCTAGGGCCTGGCTGAACCAGGTCATTGACGAGGTTTAATCTTGTCACTGTTATAGAAATATTGTAAAAGATAAAACAAATTCAAAATAAGTTAAAAAAACAAAAACAAAAAACCAGAGTGGACGTTAGTCAGGAATATAAAAGGGTTGCAAAGGCACCATGGTCATGTGACTTCCAGCTTCCGAAGTCTGTGCTGCTGCTTTGTGAGTATTTAGGTAGGAAGGAAGGGTTTGGTCAGGCTGGAGGGGAGACTAGAGGAAAGGGGTGGGGGAGCTGCTCATTACACTGGGAACACAAGAGGGGAGCTTTGCCAGCACCTTCCAGGCTGGGGTTGGAGAGCGGGCACAATCCAGGTACCGGTGCAGGTTGTGTAGCCCTGAACCAAGAGTATGGCGGTCCAGGAGGGTGTTCATGATGTTAACTGTGCCAGGCAGGCCCCAAGCCCCTTTGAGCTGCCCAGTATCCTGCACCCTTCTCAAACACTTTCCAAGTCTAAACAAATACTTTCAAAGAGTAGATCACATATGTGGAAGACAAAATTGAAATTTGCTTTAACCTTTTAAACATGAGAGTTTTAAGAGATGTATTACTGTGATCATAGATGCATGGAGAAGGTAAGCTTAAGGTCTCCATGCATTGTCCAAACAAAGTTGTCCCATGTTGTCGTTTTATAGTTGAAAACACGGCAGATTTACATGGAAATATTAAAAAAGGAGATCTGTGCATGTCTTTTGAGTATTTGGTGGGGTGTGGGAGCAGGACAGAACAAAACGGTGTTACTCTATTTCTTAGCAGGTAACTGCAGTTTCCAAAATGCTTCATGTCATATTTAACAAAAGGAGAGGGGGTTATCCTGGGTTGCTTAGTCGCTTGGGCGTCTGCCTTCAGCTCCGTCAGGATCTCAGGGCGTGGGATCAAGTCCCATATAGGGCTCTCTGCTCAGCAAGGAGTCTGCTTCTCCCTCTCACTCTCCCTCTGTGCTTTCTCTCTCTCAAATAAATAAATAAAATCTTTAAAAAATAATAAAAATTAAAAAAGGGATTTTCCAGGTCAAGGATATGTTCCCAGAGTTATGAAAACAATGTAGAAAATAATTGTGTCCCCATAAGACAAATCCATTCAAAAGAAGACATAAAAATACCCTATAGGAATAGCAAAGGAAAGAAGCTATGCCTTGTGTCCAAGCATACATGGGGAAGGTTAAAGAATCACTCCCAATGGAATAGTGTGGTTCACCAGACCTCCAAAGTTTCGATTCCCACTGGTTTCCTTCTCAATAACCAGATCTTCTAATCAATTCACTTCCAGGAAAGAATACTAAAAATAGACTTGCTTCTATATTCTTTAAATTCATGGTGCCAACGTTAGACTGAAAGCTCTGATAAATAAAGATAATGGTTTGATCCAGGGTCCTGACAGGCGTTTCATGTGGGACCAGGAGGGCTCTCACCCACCAGACTGCCACTTTCTTTCAGTCCTTCTGGTGCCAAGAAACAAACAGTTACTCATAGGCTTGCTGACATGCTCAACTGTCATGTCATGTCATGTCATGTCATATCATGAGAGTGATGAGCCAGTCTGTGCCTGTCCTTTGGTCAAGGGAAGGACATAATTCCTCTTAGACAAGTGTCAACCAGCCTTCAAGGCACTCTCTTCCATTCACAATATTACCTCCTGGGGACTTTCCAATGGAATTTTAGGAATCCTCCGTTTTAATTCAGTTTTCTAATAATAAGAATAGAAACCCCATCCGTCTTCCTTTCAAATGATAAAATCACATTTGTTTCCTGGATTTTTTTCCCCTTCTGCTTTATCATCATCATAAATATTTAATGATTTCATCATTGGACTCTAATATAATTACTCTTTAAAAATAAATTTTATTGTTTTAAAATGAGAAACAAAAATTTAGGAAAATATTAAGAAGGAAAAATAACAATGAAAATGTCATATATTTTTCAACCAATGAAAAAATTAAAATATGGTACTTTGACATTATTTATTCTCTTTTTTCCAGGTAATGATTTAAAAAAAAAAAAACTCAACATAGACATAATATAGAGAGTGAAAAGGCAATATGCAGACATTCTTGGGAAAAGATGTTTGCAGTAAAATGACAAAAACCTCATATCCAGATTATTTAAAAGTTCCTACAAAGTAATAAGAACGAAACAACCTAATAGAAAAATTGGCAAAAGACTTGAATGGGTACATTGCTAAAAAAATATTGAAAGGGTCCCTGACTGGTTCAGTCAGTGGAGCACGCAACTCTTGATCTTAGGGTCATGAGTTTGAGCCCCACATTGGGGGTAGAGATTACTTAAAAAAAAAAAAAAGAAAAGATATTTGAATGGCTCAGAAACATATGAATAAGTGTTCAAACTCACTAATCATAAGAGGGATGCAAATTAAAACCACAATAACATACAACTACATACCTCCCAGACAACAAAGATTAAAGTGACTGACAGTATCAAATGTTGGGAAGGCAGTAGAGAAACTGGAACTCCCATGCACTTCTCATGACAGTATAAACTGGCACAACTCTTTGGAAAACTTTTAGTCAGAATTTACTAAAAATGAATGCACATATACCTTGCAACCATCAATTCCTCTCCTAGGTGTGTACCCAGTAGTGTGTACATTTGTTCAATGGAAGTCGTGCTCACTGCAGCACCATTTGTAATAGCCCCAAACTGGAAGGGGCAAAATGTCCATCAACAGTAGAATAGATAATAATGCTGTATTTGTATAAGGGAATAATACTACAGAGCAATCAGAATTATTGCTAATTGTAGCAATATAGATAAATCTCACAAACATAAATTAAGCAAAAGAAAAGACACACAGAAGTACAAACAGAGGTTAGGGGCCCTGACCCTAAATGCAGTGGAATATCCACATGTTAACTTCCAGCTCCCCAGAAACTTAACTACTAATAGCCTCCTGTTGACAGTCGATTAACACATCTTGTGTATGTTATATGCATGATACACTCTATTCTTACAATAAAGTAAGCTAGGGAAAAGAAAATGTTATTAACAAAACCATAAGGAAAAGAAAATACATTTACCGTACTGTATTGTGTTCATTGAAAAAAATCTGCATATAAATGGACCCACACAGTTCAAACCCATGTTGTTCAAAGGTCAGCTCTACATATTTATGGTCCCACTGATATACTTCAAACTTAGGCAAAACTTATTTACGATGATGCAAGTTTGGTTATTTTCTGTGTTGTGGTGACTGAGAAGGGGACTTGAGGGGGCTTCTGGGATGCAGCCAATGTTTGATTTCTTGTTCTGGGTGGTGTGTACATGTCTGTGCTCACTTAGGGAAAATTTATTGAGCAATAAATCCATGGTTTTATACTCTTCTGTGTGTATAAATGTCAAGAAAGATCCACTTTATAAAATGTCATTCAGCAAAGAAAAGGACACTGTTTTCAAGATGTTTGTGAAGAGTTAAATTTTTTTCCCCTCGAATGAGTTGGAAAAAAGCAACACTTCAAAATTACCATATTATTTTATATAATTTATGATTGTAAACATGTGAAACAAAATTAAAATTGAACAATATAAGTAAAACAACATAGTTTTAAATCTTGTAAAAATATTATAGCTAACTTTTTTAACTTAACAAAAAAAGGATATTTAGTGTTACTAGAGATTCATCATAAATATAATCTCTGATGTCTATTGTTATATCAAAATTTGTTAACTCTTTTCCTCCTGTAAGACTGGGTAATTTTACAGTGGGTAATTTTACAGTGAATATCTTGGTGAATAGTTTTTTTCTATAGTTCAAAGTATTTGCAGATGTGAAATTACTGGGTTAGAGAGCATAGAGATTTTTAACTCTTAATGTATATTATATTGCTTTATTAAAGGGCTGCTCCAAAGCAAAGGAAACAGATGAGAAAAGTAAAAGGCAACTTACGGAATAGGAGAAGATATTTGCAAGTGTCTTATTAGATAAAGGGCTAGTATCAAAAACCTGTAAAGAACGTATTAAACTCAGCACCCCAAAAATACAAAACCCAGTCAAGAAATGAGCAGAAGACATGAACAGACATTTCTCCAGAGAAGACATACAACAGACACATAATAAATGCTCAACATCACTTGGCATCAGGGAAATACAAATCAAAACCACAATGAGATACCACCTCACACCTATCAGAATGGCTAAAATTGAGAAGTCAGGAAACAACAGATGTTGGCGAGGATGTGGAGAAAGGGGAACCATCCTACACTGTTGGTGGGAATGGGAACTGGTGCAGCCACCCTGGAAAACAGTTTTGAGGTTCCTCAAAAAGTTAAAAATACCCTATGACCCAGCAATTGTGCTACTTAGGTATTTATCCAAAGGATACAAACAGAGTGGTCTGAAGGGTCACCTGCACCCCAAGGTTTATAACAGCAATATTCACAATAGCCAATATGTGGAAAGAGCCCAGATGTCCATCAACAGATGAATGGATAAAGAAGATGTGGTATATATACATATCCAATGGATAATGAAGATGTGATAATGAAGATGTGATAATGAAGATGTGATATATGTGTTACATATATGTTGTGATATGTATCTGTTACATATATGTATATATTCGGTGGAATATTACTCAACCATCAAAAAGAATGAAATCTTGCCATTTGTAATGACATGGATGGAACTAGAGGTACTATGCTAAGGGAAATAAGACATTCAGAGGAATACAAATGTATGATTTCACTCATATATGGAATTTAATAAATAAAACTGATGAACATAGGTGAAGGGAAAAATAAAATGAGATGGAAACAGAGAGGGAGACAAACTATAAGAGACTCTTAAACTACAGAGAGCAAACAGAGGGTGGCTGGAGGGGAGGTTTATGGGGGATGGGGTAACTGGATGATGGGGACTAAGGAGGGCACTTGATGGAATGAGCACTGGGTGTTACATGCAATGGATGAATTTCTAAATTCTACCTCTGAAACTAATAATACATGATATGTTAATTAAATTGAATTTAAATAAAAAATTAAAAAAAATAAAGGGCTGCTCCAATATGCACTCCAGCAACACGTGATTGTACTTAGTTCATTAAAATTTCACTGATGCTATTTTTTAAAATCTTTTTTCTTAAATCTTTGCTAATATTATTTGTAAAAATGCATCTCACAGCAAAGATCAAAACTTATTCTGGGGGCACCTGGCTGGCTCAGTCAGTTAAGAGTCTGCCTTCTGCTAAAGTTGTGATCCCAGGGTCCTGGATGGAGTCCCAGATCAGGTTCCCTGCTCAGCTGGAGGTCTGCTTCTTCCTCTGCCCCTCCTCCAACTCGTGCCAGCACGCACTCTCACAAAAATTTAAAAAAACAAACAATTTATTCTGCAAATACAGCATTTGCTGAAAATTTCTTTTTTGCATTTGTCAGCAAAATAGATTTACCAGCCACATAAGACTATCTTTAACCCAAATAATGTTGACCAGACATGTGAAGAATCATTTCAAACCTTTTTGTTGCCAGTTGTGTCTTAAAAATAAAAGTTATTTGTAAATATTTTCAGCAAGCATCCTACAAGATAAGAACTCTTCTTAAAAAAAACATAAGCACAATAATATAACCATATCTAAAAAGATAATTCATTAATTTCATTAATTACTCAGTCAACATTCACATTTTCCCCCGTCATGAATGTGTGTGAGTGGTTTTTTTCCCTTAAATTCAGATCTAAGTAAGTTCATACATTATGATTGATTGAGATGTCTGAGATATCCCTTTTAGTTTATGGTTTTCTGTTTAATTTCTTTCCCACCATAGGTTTAATGTTGTGGATGTTGTTGAAGAGAGTAGTTGTTCGTCCTACAGGGTTCCTACAGCCTGGTTTGTACTGATTACATTCCTGTGGTATTTTTTTTTTTTTAAAGATTTTATTTCTTTATTTGAGAGAGAGGCAGTGAGAGAGCATGAGCGAGGAGAAGGTCAGAGGGAGAAGCAGACTCCCCGTGGAGCTGGGAGCCTGATGCGGGACTCGATCCCGGGTCTCCGGGATCATGACCTGAGCCGAAGGCAGTCGTCCAACCAACTGAGCCACCCAGGCGTCCCAAAGATTTATTTATTTATTTATTTGACAGAGAGAGATCACAGTAGACAGAGAGGCAGGCAGACAGAGAGAGAGGGAAGCAGGCTCCCTGCTGAGCAGAGAGCCAGATGCGGGACTCGATCCCAGAACCCTGGGATCATGACCTGAGCCGAAGTCAGTGGCTTAACCCACTGACCACCCAGGTGCCCCTTCCTGTGGTATTTTTAAAACATGTTCGTGTATCCTCGATTTTTCCTACAAATTAATAGTCAACACCTGACACTTGATAAAATGCAGATTTCTTTTCTTTTTTTTAAATTTTATTTTATTTTTTTTCTCAAATATTTTATTTATCTATCTGACACACACAGAGAGAAATCACAAGTAGGCAGAGAGGCAGGCAGAGAGAGAGGAGGAAGCAGGCTCCCCACTGAGCAGAGAGCCCGATGTGGGACTCGATCCCAGGACCCTGAGATCATGACCTGAGCCGAAGTCAGAGGCTCAACCCACTGAGCCACCCAGGCGCCCTCTTTTCTTTTTTTTTTAAATCAAGATTACTTCATAGGTAGTATATGTATTTCCCTTAGGAAGTACATAATGTCTGGTTGTCTCTTTTCATGCTGTTTGTAGCCATTGATGGTCATTGCCTGGACAATGAATTCATTAGGACTTGCAAAAATCATGATGAATTCTATTATTTCTTTTTCATTTGTTAGTTTGAATACTTTAATAAAGAGAATCTTCTCCTCAACTATTTGTTACCCTGAGATACAGTTTATATAGGAAAGGCAGATTAAATGTTCTGTTTACCAGTTTTCAAAATAATGACTTGGTTCCCTGCTATTTTCTACAGGTGAACAACGAGTTTTGTTTATTAATATGATAATTTCAAAGACTTAAATGGATGTGATGTGTTTCATTCCAGTGCAGTTACCCTTTGTGATGTATGAATGGACACACCTTTGGCCAGTAGGGGCCCCATCAGATGGGCTCTCAGGTCTTCTTGACATGACCCTCATATTCCTTGATAGTTTTCTTTCTTCCTTTCTGATATGACAGGATGTTGCAGGCTCTTTAAAAAAATGTTTTAGGGGTACCAGGCTGGCTCAGTCAGTTTAGCATGTGACCCTTTTTTTGAAAAAATATTTTATTTATTTATTTATTTGACAGGCAGAGTTCACAAGGAGGCAGAGAGGCAGGCAGAGAGAGAGAGAGAGAGAGAGAGAGTTGAAGCAGGCTCCCCGCTGAGCAGAGAACCCATTGCGGAACTCGATCCCAGGACCCCGAGATCATGACCTGAGCCGAAGGCAGAGGCTTAACCCACTGAGCCACTCAGGCGCCCCAAGCATGTGACTCTTGATCTGGGATTTGTGACTTTGAGCCCCGGTGGTTTAAGTTTTAAGTTACTTAGAAATAAAATCTTTTTAAAAATGTTCTAAATCAAATTTATCCTTAAAGGATGAATATTTTCAGCCATTGAAAATACTCAGAAGGTGAACCTTCTGAGCAATGGCAAATTGCTCAGAATATCCTGAGCAATGGCAGCTTCCTTCAGGAGATGGAAAAGGGGTCTACTTGTATGATGCAACTGTCATCAACTCCTAAGTTTTTTGTATTTTTAACAAAAGCCATTTACATTCTTTCCTAGTTAGTCATAGATGGTTTACATGTCTGACTCCTCTGCTGGTCTGTATTTTGAGAACAAAATCTTGCCTATTCATCCTTGTAGGCCTAGCACAGACCTTGTCACTTGGTAAGTACTTAGGAAATTTTTTTTTTTCATTTTTGACTTTAGAATTAAAATAAATAACTTTAAAAGAGCTCTATCGTATGGGAAGTACACTAAGGGAAACAAACCCCTGCATTTCCAGAACCACACACACTCGCTGTTACCATGTTGAATGTCCATCTGGGTGACTGGCTACACACCAGAAAATGGTGAGTTTACGCTTTGCATTAATATAGCTTTGCCTCAATATGGCAATTTCTACAATAATGTCTATATCCACAAAGATGTATATAGTTACGTTTAGTCTTAAAATACTTTCATGTGTCTAACCAGCTTTTAACCCTCCTCCAGATGATTAGCAAAATATATGAACACGAGGATAACTAAGGCTATTTTGTAAGTTGGGAGCTAAGGAATAGAAAAGTCTCTTGACCGAACTGAGGACACACAGCAAATGTCAGAGCCGAAGAAGGAGCGGTGATGATCTAGTTCTCTCAGCTCCGTCATTGGTACCTTCCAGAGCCTTTGGGGCAGAACCGCCGGGACTGGCCCAGCCCTTGTTGGGAGCACATGGCAGGACTGGAGTTTCTGGGGTCAGTGTCGCATGGTCCCGCCCTCTTAGGACAGTATTACCATTTCAGGAAAAGGCCTAGAACATATATCTTTTCAAGGGGCCAGAAATGCCACCCTTTTAAGAGGCTAAATTTTGCCTATTTTTCAACATTGTTTTGGAACACAAGTTATTCATTCCACTTCTAATGAGATTACATATGAAGGGTCGTTTTTGGAAACAGAGACCAGTTCCAAATTCTGGTTCTACCGCTTATTAGCTTCTCTACATCTCAGTTTTCTCATGCGTGGAATGAGATACCATTCACCAGGAAAGATCTGCGTTAGGGTTCACTACCTGCAGGAGGGAACTACATGAGGAAGGAAGGGCTTGGGGGTGCTGTGGGGCTCAGTTGCTGGGACAAGGTCACCATTTGACATTTAAGTGAAAGAGGAGTTTGAGTCCAGAAGATTTCTAAAATGTGAGCAAAGATACGCTGTGAATTCTCATTTTCTCAAGTGACAAATACTTCCAGTGCTACCAGGCTCCAAAGTGGGGGTTCGGAGGTATAGGGGCGGGATGGCCAGGTCAAAGCTGTGGCTGCAGTGGGGTGAAGGTGTGGACTCCCTCAGATTAGCAGGTGCAGCCAGGTAGCAGAGAGGTCTGAACCCGAGAGTGATCCTTGTGGTGGAGCCGGTCGGTCTGCCTGCGGAACCGGGGGAGGTGCTGATGTCTCTGGGGGCCCCTTCCCGGGGGCGGGGTTTGCTGCAGCCCTGTGGAGCCTGACTGCTCCTAGGGGTGGGGTGGGCGGAGCACTGCCTCTCAGATTACACTGCCTCTCCAGTTACAATGTCCTTATTCAAGCTTTCCTGGGCAGACTCAGGGCTCCCAGCGGGACCCCCCTCCCCTGACGGAAGCTGGGATATTCTACTCCAAGAGTCCTGTCCCCACCTGGCCACTCCTGCCCATCCCGCTCGCCCCCTCCAGGGCATACTCATCACAGGTAGAACCACCTTTAAACCTTTCAAACCGCTTTTATTTTTTTTTTTAATTATTTATTTATTTATTTATTTAACACAGAGAGACACAGTGAGAGCAGGAACTCCCCCTGCAGGGGGAGTGGGAGAGGGAGAGGCAGGCTTCCCACCGAGCAGGGAACCGGATGGGGGGCTCCATCCCAGGGCCCTGGAATCTCGACCTGAGCTGAAAGCAGACGATTAACTAAGCCACCCGCGCCCCTCAAAGGGCTTTTAGAGCCTGGTGGGACTTCTGTGCTTTGAGAAGAACTGAAGTACAGACTTAATATCCTACCTACTGTGAGTTCAGAAATTCAGCGACCTCTTTTCAATTCACCTTCCTTAACGTTTTTTCTTGAACACTTTTGGGGCTACATAAACGGTGAAAGAACAGTGCAATGACCACCACCCTATCGTTCACCTCTTCTGAGAATCTGAGCAGAGAGAATTCCTGGGGCTGGGGCTGGGGCTGGGGGTGGGTGCAAGAGGCATTTAGGATGTCCAACTGGTTCTGGAAGATCCTGAAGCTGGCCACACTAAAGCTTTAAGCTAAAAGTGTGTGTGTGTGTGTGTGTGTGTGTGTGTGTGTGTGTGTGTGTGTTTAATTACTAAGGTGATTGCCTAGGCTCATTTGGGAAAGAAGAATAAAGTGGGTCCAGGACTGGGGGCTGTCAGGGATCCTGCGGGAAGAGCGCATTGGTGACTCAAGGGCTTTGAGGTTCCAGGGGGTGGCTTGGTTGCTGTATCCGCCCTGGTATCAGGAATACACATGTTGGGAGGCCCCTGGCCTTGAGCTCTTGAGGCCTCTGTCCAGGCCTCTGTCCTCTAGTAATAATCCTGGAATCTGTTAGAAGGCCTTGCAGTGTAATTACCCTAAATTGTTACAACTAAGTTTTAAATGACAGGGAATGAACCTTCTTACTCGAAAAGAAGTGAAGGAAGACACTTGAAATGTCAGGAGGACTTTTAGAAGGACGCAGGACTCATTTCTCCTTCCATGGAGAACCACCATCTCCTACTTTCTCCGTATGGCTCTGAAGTAAGTGCAGGTACAGGGAAGCCATATCTGCAATGTCTCATCTCCAGGGAAGATTTAATTGCCTTTGTCATATAGCAATTAAAAGGACTAAGTCCTTCCATGTGCTTTAACGTTTGCTTTAACTTTTTTACTCAACACTTGAGAAAACAACTCATCAGGACAATGAACTATGACCCCTATCATCTTGCTGCAGATACCCGGATTCTATCCTGTTATCGTGGAAAGGCCTGGCCTTGCTTGCTTAATTTGCTTAAAGATACTACAGCCTTTTTCTTAGTGTCTTTCAGATAGGATGGTGGGGTGATCTCACTATAATGGGGACTGTGGCAGAAAGTGGGACAGGGGTTGCTGGAAGAACCCCTACTCTTTCTGTTGCTGGCAGAGGGAAGGGAGTATCATAAAGAAATTCAGCTGCATCAGACTCCTTAGATACTACTACTTCTTTTTCATCCCAAGACCTTAAGCCAAAGGCAGACACTTAACTGACTGAGCCACTCAGGTGCCCCAGAATCTCTACTTTCTGAGAACATGAACGTTCTCTCTTAGTGCGGCTCTGGGCTACCAGAGGGAAACAGGAAGAAGTGGAAGCCTTACTTACCTAAGGACATGCTAATAGAGAAAAACATAGCATGGTTCCCTTGTCTGTTATCCCCTGACTGTGGCACTGCCATATCCCGAGAAAATCGAAGCTGCTCTTTATATAAAAAACAAAGAAGGGACAACTGGGTGGCTCAGTCTATTAAACATCTGCTTTTGGTTCAGGTCATGACCCCAGGGTCCTGGGATCGAGCCCATTGTCGGGCTCCCTGCTCAGTGGGGAGCCTGCTTCCTCCTCTCTCTCTGCCTGCTTCTCTGCCTGCTTTTACTCTCTCTCTCTCTCTCTGTCAAATAAATAAATAAAATATTTTAAAAAAAGAGAACAACTCTAGTCATCCTAATTATTACTTGCACACTTTCATATCTAAAGGCACATTCAGACAGCACTGCTAGGTTTTGGATCAAGAAATAAAACATTTGAGGGGCACCTGGGTGGCTCAGTGGGTTAAAGCCTCTGCCTTCGGCTCAGGTCATGATCTCAGGGTCCTGGGATTGAGCCCCACATCGGGCTATCTGCTCAGCGGGGAGCCTGCCTCCTCCTCTCTCTCTGCCTGCTTCTCTGCCTACTTGTGATCTCTCTCTCTGTCAAATAAATAAATAAAATCTTTTTTTAAAAAAAGAAATAAAACAGTTGTACTTTTAAGCGCTAGTTCTTTTAAACTGATTTTGATTTTTTCTACCTTTATTGAGATGTGATTGACATATAACATTCCATAAATTTAAGGGGTACAGCATGATGATTTGATACACATATATATTGCAAAATGATGACTACAATAAGGTTGGTGAACACTATCACCTCACATGACTACCATCTGTGTGTGTGCGTGTGTGGTGACAACATTTAAGATACTCTCTTAGCGACTTTCAAGTATGTAGCACAGTATTATGAATTACAGTCCCCATGAGGTACATTCAATCCCCCAAGAACTCATTCATCTTTTTTCCTATAGAGAGGGAGCAGGGACAGGGGCAGAGGGTGAGAGACAGACTCTCAAGAAGACTTGCTGCTCAAAGCAGAGCCCAACTTGGGGCTTGATCTGACCACCCTGGGATCATGACCTGAACTGAAATCAAGGGTCAGATGCCTAATCAATGAAGTGACCCAGGTGCCTCTAGAACTTACTTATCTTATTTATTTATTTATTTGAAATTTATTTGAGAGAGAGAGAGAGCACGAGAGGGGAGAAGGTCAGAGGGAGAAGCAGACTCCCTGTGGAGCTGGGAGCTTGATGTGGGACTCGAACCCGGGACTCTGAGATCATGACTTGAGCCACAGGCTTAACCAACTGAGCCACTCAAGCGCCCCTAGAACTTACTCATCTTAAAGAGGGGCTGCTCCATAGAAAATACAGGCAAGATAACTCTCTCCAAACAACTTAAAATCTTACTAACACAAGGCACACGAGAGTTAGGAATGCCACAGCTGGGGCTGAAGGAAGTCAGAGGAGTCACACTAGTGATGGCAGGAGCAGCTTGAGGTGACAACAAATGGGCAGACTTCAACTCAGCAAGTATTACAACAGAAAACATATAAATGGCAGCCTGGCAGATACATGCTAGCATGCCGAGTCCCAGGAGGGAGATCGGGGTTGCATGTGGGGGCTGTCAAAGGGGACCACTGATTTTACTGCCCCCATGTCTCACGCGGGTAGTCCGTGGTGTGCTGGCATATGTTTAAGAAGCAATTCTGTCTCAGAAAAAAAAAAAAAAATTCCTGTGATAGTGTTCTCCATGGTGTAAATACTTCCACTGTGGCTAATTTCAAGCAACCAATGGGAGACTGACCAGGTTACAAATTCTTGGACATTTAAGAACTCAAACACTTATTATGTGCCAGGCTCTGCGTCAAGTGCTGGGGGAGATGGAGGAAAAACTCTGATACAATCCTTGCCTGCCAGGCGACAGAAATACAGCAAGGGAGCTCAAAGACAAACTAGCAGAAGGACAGATCAGCCTCGGCGGGGTGTGGGGAAGCAGGAGAACCAGAGAAAGGTCTCTGAATGAGCTTTGATACGTGGGTTGATAGCTAAATAATTAAAGAATGGGAAAAGGCCCCAAAGCAGGGACGTACATGTGCATTCAGGGACTCGCACAAGATCAATGGCACTAAGAATAGGATGAGGCCAGAGAAGAAAACCGGGCCATATTGCTGAAGGCAATGAATTTCGCTGTGTAGTAATAAGAGCTACGGACATTTTTGAGAAGCATCCAGCAATAATTCTTTAAAAATTTTTTTTCTATTTATTTGTTCATTTGAGAAAGGGGGAGGTAGGGAGGGTCAGAAAGAGAGGGAGAGAGAATCCCAAGCAGACTCCCCGCTGAGCACAGAGCCACCCCTCAGGGGGCTTGATCTCACCACTCTGAGATCAGGACCTGAGCCAAAATCAAGAGACCGAGGCTCAGTTGACTGAGCCACTCAGGTGTCCCAACACCAAACAAGAATTCTGATGGCAGCGTGGAGACTAACCCGTAAAAGAGATCACTGCAATGTTTCAAACAGAATATAACGAGAGCTTCAATTAAGTCAGTGCAGTAGAGATGGAAATGGGGCCGATCCAAACGGCATTTAGGAAGGGAGAACTGCCAAGACACAGGACAGGCTGAAGTGAGTGGAAGAGACCAGTTGCTGGAACAGAATACCCAGGACTTTGAAAATGACCTTTCTGCCCTCCCCATCCCCGTGAAAATGAGTGACTTTGAGAGCACAGTTCCTCATTTCCTTTGTATCTTGCTGATGTCTGTGAGTTTGAAAGGGAAAAGGTCTGAGACGTGAGTGACAGGCCATGGAGATGGCTTTGTTTTACGGTATCTGGATTTGTACATCTTGATTCTGGATAGTTATGCTATAAACATGACACACTTCTGATTTGGGACGGAGGGCCTTTCACGAAATTGGGAAATAATAATTATCCCGGGAGTTTACTGGATAAAATAAGAATTTATCCATGGAGCTTGAAAAAGGAATAAATAAGGGAAGGGAGGAAAGCACCCAGGTAAACCTGTGAATCCAGTTAGTCCACAGAGCAGTAGGCATGACATAGAAAGAGTAAGGGAGCAGGAGGTGTTTGGTGATTCACATGAGAAAACAGTTGGGAAGGGGGCCAGAAGTTATAGCTGGTGCCTTAGATTTCTGTGTACAAACACACAGGGCATAGGCAACAAGCAAAGTCAACTTGGGATTGCAACACCAGGTGTAAACATGATGCTCTCATTAAAACCTTGCGGATGGGACTCAAGACTTACACCTAGTGATGAGATTGAACTATGTCCTCCTCAAAAGAAGCATGCCTACCAAGTGGGGGAGGGGATTTATGCGCGTCATAGAGGAACCGAGTAGAAGCCCACTGAAGAGCATACAGATAAATATTTAGAAGGAGAGAATCAGAACATTACTATACACCCTTTGGCCAGAAGGCACATTTGTATAAAACATCCAGAGAAAATTTTTTCAAATTTAAATGAGAGATTGGACCCTGATTTTACAAACATAACATTTTCATATCAGATTTTATGTTTGAAATAGCTATACATGCTTCCTCACAAAACTTCTTATCCTTTTTTTAAAAAAGATTTATTTATTTATTTTAGTGAGAGGGAGAGAGAGCGAGCACAAGTTGAGGGCAGAGGGAGAAGGAGAATGTCAAGCAGACTCTGCGCTGAGCAGGGAGCCTGAAGGGGGGCTCCATTTCATGACCCTGAGATCACAACCTGAGCCGAAACCAAGAGTTGGACGTTTAATGAACTGTGCCACCCAGGTCCCCCCTGACAGAAGCTTTTTAAAAATGACCTCTTGAAACTCTCAATAATTTCTCAAGGAAAAAAAATTGTTGTATAAGCAGGTAACAAAAAAACTGAAAATTTTTATGACTATTTAAACATGTACAAAAGTACTGTTTACAACTACTTAAAAATGTACAATAGGACTATAGATAATCAAATAGTACTTCTCTTTTTTTTTTTTGCTATTGACATATGTAGTGTTGAAATTCATCTGATAAGGCGAACAGATCCTTTCTGATGGGTGATACACTTGACTTGCCCATAGGACAGCCCTGGTCAGGTTAATAACCCCCTGTAGCCTCTGTCTGGTGTTTTCTTACAGTAGCCAGAGGAAACTCATTCAGTAAAAATAGAGTTCGGCGCTCAGGAGAGGGGCGGCACTGGTGAGAATCAGCCAGTATGTGAGGGTAACAACCAAGCAGGGGAGTGGAACTACAGCCTCAGACGAGGAATGAAAATTAAAAGGGCGAATGGAGACTTGTCTAGTGAATTTTGGACCAACTCTGTGAAGTTAAAGCTGTTCTCACGGGCTTTCTCAAACTCATCTCCCATACATAAAAGATCTTACATCAAATATAAAGTGGTAAGAACCCAAGAAGGCTGGTTCCACCATGTGATCATGTGAGAGGTCCCTAGTACCCATGGCTGAGTAGGGCAGGCAAGTCAGTTGTGTGGAAGCAGATTTAAGATTTATTATATAGAAGGGTAAGTTTGGGCTCAGAATTAAGAGAACTTTCACTTTTTCCTCTGTAAGAACATTTGAAATGTAAAATATAATAGGGAATTTGTAAAATAGAAAAAGAAAAAAAAAATCTCCCCACAATTCCACTATCCTTTTTTTAAAGTAATCTCCATATTCAATGTTGGGCTCAAACTCACGACCCCAAGATTGACCGTCATGTGTTTTGCTAACTGAGCCAGCCAGACACTCCCAAAATTCTATTATCTCAACCAAATTCATCACGTATTTCCTTTGTTTTTCTTCAAGTAAGTATATTATAGGTAGTAGATATTAGTAGAGTAAGTATATGTATGTAGAGTATGTACATGTGTATGTATATATGTATATGTATATGTATAGAGTAAGTATATGTATGATTTGCATCCTGATTTTTAAAGGAATAAAATGAAAGTCTAGGCATGTTCCTATTTCGCTACATGATTTCTTATAAAGATAGCTTTGAATGGTTGTGTAAGTCCGGTCTGTGCATAATAATTTATGCCTTGTTGTCGGATGTTAAGTCTGTGGCTGGTTTCTTCCTTATCAATATTTTCTTTAAGGTTCCTTCCAGCACTGAAAGTCTATGATTCTGTGTTTGGCAAAGGGGAATGAAAACCACTTCTCATATTATCTTCTCCATCTCTCATTACTCTTAAGAAAGGGCCTTTAGCGATATCCTGACATGTTACATTAAGTAAGTCAGATTTCTGTTTATTCCTGAGTATCACCTCATAAAAATAACTTTAAGAAATTTCTATCTAGTAGGAGAGTTTTTTTTCCCAGATTATCCCCCAAATTTAAAAAAATGGAAAATGATTATCAAGAATTTCTAGATACCTTTCATCCAGATTCCCCCAAAGTTAACATTTTACCTGACCATAGTACAATGATCAAAACTGGAAAAGTACTTCTGATACAATACTCTGGTCATATCGGCAAACCTGATTCAGATCTCACTCACTGTTGCACCGTGTCCTCTTTCTAGCTCCAGATCTAATGAGGAATCACAGGCTGTATGAGCTGCCATGTCGCCTTGGTCTCCATTAATCTAGAACACTTGGTCAGTCTTTCTCTGTCTTTCATACCTTGATACTTTTGAAATGTACTGGCCAATTATTTTATAGAATGATCCACAGCTGGGGTTGTCTTGTGTTTCCTCATGGATTTTCCATACCACCAAGCTGCTGTGTGTCCTTCCCAGAGCATCTCTACGGGGAAGCACATGGTGCAGATCTGTCCCACTGCAAGTAGAGTTAACTTTTATCACCTGATTAAGGTGGTGCCTGTTCAATTTCTTCACTGTAAAGTTACTATCTTCCCCTTCATAGGTATTGTGGGGACCTAGCCTGAGACTGTAAAATTCTTGTTTTCATTATACTTTCACTGACCAATTTTAGCTTTTGTCGATGATACTTCTCTGAACCAATTATTACTGTGTTTTCCACGTGATTTTCTACTTTCATTATTCTTTCTATTTTTATGAGTTGTAATTTCCTTGACAAGGGTTATAGATGTCTTTAACCCATACAGCCCTCCATCATCCTTGTGTTAAAGCAAAAGAAGAGAATATTTACCTAGGGCTCACCCTGTGTTGTTCCTGTCATCAGAACGTAAGGGGGCTGCCAAAGGCATGGAGACAACAGAGCATCTCCATATACCTGTGTGGACCCCTGATTCTCTGAGTCTTCCTCGCTAGTCTTCCTAGCTCATTCCTAGCTCATTCGGAGTCTTCCTAGCTCATTCCTAGCTCATTCGGAGTTTTCCTAGCTCATTCCACCGAGGCATCACACACACACTTCCTCATATATTATTTACCTTCTGATAGCAATTGCCACTTCCATTCTACAGCTGAGAAAAATGAAACCCAAGGAGGTAGACCCACTATCGGGATCAGATAGCAGCACAACTGGAAGTTGTTTCCAGTTCCTGGAGGTTTTTAGTTCCTCTTTGGGGTTGGTCTAAAAAGTATATCTTTCTATTTGTGTAGGGATAACATGATATGTCCTCAGAAAAGATGTTGCTTTTGAACAAACTTATTATCAATAAGACTATCACCCTTTCAGCTATTGTTTACCATTATAATCCAGGCTATTATTTGCAAATAACAAACCTAAACATAAGCTTCTTACAGACATAAATTTCATTGATTTATTTCATCTCAAGCTGAAATCTCTCTCTCTCTCTTTTTTTTAATATTTTACTCATTTTTCACAGAGACATAGGGGGACAGAGAGTGAGCCCAAGCAGGGGGAGCAGCAGGCAGAGGGAGAAACAGGCTCCCTGCTGAGCAAGGAGTCTGACCACTGGGCTCGATCCCAGGACACTGGGGTCATGACCTGAGCTGAAGGCAGACGCTTGACCGACTGAGCCACCCAGGCATCCCTCAAGCTGAATTCCTGATGATGACCTGAAATTTGAAATGTGGAATCTGCCATTTATCCAGAATGGCTAAGAGGTTCTGGTTAACTGAACATTACCTTATGTAGCAGATCACCACCTTTCAAAGAATCCAAGGACAAAGATGAAGGGCAAGTATTTTCTAAAATCATATAGTAGCATATGCTAGTATGAAAAGCAACCCTCACTACATGCTGCCATTAAAATAGGAGGTAGGTGGGTCACCTGAGTGGCTCAGTGGGTTAAGCCTCTGCCTTTGGCTCAGGTCATGATCCCAGGGTCCTGGGATCGAGCCCCACATCGGGCTCTCTGCTCAGCGGGGAGCCTGCTTCCTCCTCTCTCTCTGCCTGCCTCTCCGCCTACTTGTGGTCTCTGTCTGTCAAATAAATAAATAAAATCTTAAAAAAAAAAAGATATGTCATTTAAAAAAAATTAAAAAAATAAAATAGGAGGTAGGAGATAACCTAATTTTTTAAAAAAAATTATCTTCTACATTATCTTATTTTCTTGTCATTTTCTTCTTTCCTAAAAGTAGCATGGACGAGAAAGAAATTTTAGATTAGGTGGACCTTCTGGTGATTGGTATCTCGGATTTTTTAAAATGTACTAATATTTCTGTTCAACTAGTTTCTTTTCTTTAGGGTACCAGTAATGAGAGTTTACCAATGGGACAGACAGCAAGCATCTGGATTTGTTCCCACAATCAAGACTCACTGTGAACTCAGTGTCTCAGAGCAGGCAACCAACCCCTCCTGGATGGTGTTGTTTTATTTTTAAGTCATTTGTGTCCCCAGTGTTTGTCCCTGTGCCTGATACAAAGTAGGCACAGGATAAATATTTGCTGACTGATCTACTGACCCACTGACAGCCAGATTTCATAGCCAGGTGAGGGCCCAGCCTGCACCTTCCTGAATTCCTGGGATTTTTTTTCCCTAATTCCAAAAAACAATACACGCTCATTATAGAAACTTGTAAAATAGAGAAACACACACATTCAAAAGAGAAAATAGAGCTCTTCCTTATCTTACCTGCCGTAAAACTGATTATGCCATAAAGATGAGCATCTTCCCATTTATTAAATACTCTTCAAAAACATGTTTTTAATGGCAGTGAAATGATCCATTGTGTGGATGTGCCATATTTAATCATTTCCTTGTTGTGGGTCATATAATTTCTTTACAGTTTGCCACCATCGGAGATAATGTGGTCATGTTATACAATAAACTCTCCGACTAGTAAAGCTGATTATTAAGTTGCTTTCCAGAAAGATTATGTCCGCTTAAACCCACTTGCTTGTGCCCCGTAGATTTTAAATGTTGACAGTTGAGAAACAAGTGTTTTGAAATGACTTCTTTCCTTTTAAACAGCTTCCAGTGTGATGAGAATAAGCTAGCTTTTTCCTGCAGACTTAATTCTGGGCCCCTGTGAAGGATAGGGTAAATCACAGGGGAGTGGATAATTTGGAAAACATGCCTTAGCCCTTAAAAAAAAAAAAAAAAAGCTCTTAGGATAAAGCAAAGAGCAATAATACCCCAAACAGAGTGATTAATAACACAAAACAACTAATATCATTATGCTCACTGTTGACACTTAATTTATGCCCCAAATTAAAAACTATTTTCTCTTTACAAAAGGTAAAATCATGCCAGTGAAAAAGAGGAAATATCTGGGCTAGCCAAAAGGAGAGAGTACTTAAAAAAAAAAAATTAACATTCAATAAATAAAATCTTAAAATTAAAAAAAAATGAACATTCACTTCTGAGGAATAGATGTTTTATTCTGAAACAAAAACTTGATTTTCAAAAATAATATATAATAAAAGCCAAAAGATTACATAGGAAAATCATATATAATAAGAGTCAAAAATTATTTGCTATCATCATAAAAAAAGTTCCATTCTGGTGCTTATATTTTTCTATCTCTTTTTTTTTTTTAGATTTTATTTATTTATTTGACAGAGATCACAAGTAGGCAGAGAGGCAGGCAGAGAGAGGGGGGGAAGCAGGCTCCCCACCGAGCAGAGAGCCTGATGCAGGGCTCAATCCCAGGACCCTGGGATCATGACCTGAGCCGAATGCAGAGGCTTTAACCCACTGAGCCACCCAGGCACCCCTGTGCTTGTATTTTTCTACAACTGCTTAGTCCACCTCAGAGACTCAGAGACTGGCTGACCAGACTGGAAGCTTTGGTCAGTTCCTACTACAAGTCCTTTAGCTCCTAGATGTAACATGTACACATCTCTTTATTAAGTCAGTATTTAAAATGACTACGAGCCATTACAAACATGTAAAGTATTATTTTGCAATAAAAGAGCTTAGCTATTTAAAATTTAACCCTTGGAAGGACAACTCTATTTCCAGGCTTCCAGTCAAGCAAAGGCTGCTGTACTTGGAACCCCATGGAAAGCTCTAGAGATAGAGTTCTGGGCTCTGAGCCAGTCATGCAGTGGGAAACCACCATTTTAGAAAGTGGGATTTTTGGAGTACGGTGGGAGTGGGACTGAAATCAATCTTTACGTGGGACAATTTTGCTGAGAAGCCTAAGTAACTGACCCTTTCTTTATTTTGCCTTTTCACTGATTGTCATGAATCCCAGTCCAGCTTGTTTTCCAATCACAAGCCTATTTATTACATTTTACAGCTTCATGGTTCATGAATAAACACTGTAACCGCCACTAGTCAAAAAGAGAATAATCTGTAGAGTTGGGGTAATGTGCTTTTATTACTGTGAGGTAGTTGGGAAAGCAGTATTGACCCCACTTTCTTTGTACATTTCTTAGATAGTCTTATGGTTGCCCTTGTAATCTTAGTGCATGATGGGCTAAAGACAGATATCAAAAGTGGAATAAAGCCACCACAGTTTTGTCTCAAAGCATCCCAGGAAGTCAATGGATACCAAAACTATTTTGTCAAGAGACAAAGAATAAGTCATATTTCTAGGGCGCTTATGTTTCCCTTCAACAAGGAAGTGGAATGGAGAGGAAGATGAAAGACATGCAAGGAACCTGACTCGGGGCTTGATCCCAGAACTCTGGGATCATGACCTGAGCCAAAGGCAGATGTTTAACTGACTGAGCCACCCTGGTGCCCTAAGGTATGCTTTTCTATTGATACTTTCCTTTCTCTTGGTGGTGGTAGATTTGAAAGTTCTAAGCTAGAGTGAAGGTCTAAGTAGCTGGGATTTGGGATAGAAACTGGTGATCTTTGGTCTGGGGCTTCTAAAGGATGGAGGTAAATTGTATTCTAGGATGAAATGAACAGAAGTGGAACATTTCCATTCCCATCCTCTGATCCCCACACTTGTATGCCTGCCCCTGTTCATCTAGCTTTCTTAGCCGCCATGCCACATAATACCTCCCTTGGTGGCTGGGGCTGGGGTCAATGGGGAAAGATGGTTTAGAGGATATTGTTGGTGTTCTGCCCATTTCTCCTCTTTACCCAGCTCAATGGGCCATGTTTTCATTTTAGTTTACATCATCACCCATGTATTCTGAAGTGAGATAATCTCAACCTCAACTCTTAGTTGACTTAATCTGATCAGCCAATTTCACTTCGAATGTAAGGGCACTGGTCTAGGTGTGGGTATATGGCTTACAGGGTCGCATCAAGGGAATCTCAGGACTCCTGCTTAAAATGCTATGACTGAGGTGCTCTCTTTCTCCTTCTTGTTCCAGGAAATATGGAACCATTGCAGTCCTTTTGCCACCTGACAGAAATGACCCAAGAATGAAGTCAACAGATGGGAGAGACACACACAAGGGAGTGGCCGAGAAATGGAGTGGGAGCTCCTGGGTTAAAATTACACTGAAGCGGGGCACCTGGGTGGCTCAGTGGGTTAAAGCCTCTGCCTTCAACTCAGGTCATGATCCCAGGGTCCTGGGATCGAGCCCCGCATCGGGCTTTCTGCTCAGCGGGGAGCCTGCTTCCCCCTCTCTCTCTGCCTGCCTCTCTGCCTACTTGTGATCTCTGTCAAATAAATAAATAAAATCTTAAAAAAAAAAATTACACTGAAGCTTGCCCCACTCTTGAACTTCCAGTTACATAAACACATGAATGTTCTCTTTGTTCAAATTAGTTAGAGAAGATTTTCTGTGTCTTGGATTCTAACTCTTTACAGAGGGGTGCAGGTGTCTGGTATGTAGGCATCATAAGGGATATCTCTAGGATATCTCAATAACAAGGATTGTCTCCCTTCCTTTTTTTAAAGATTGTATTTTTAAGTACTCTCTGTGAGGCTTAAACTTACAACCCCAAGACCAAGAGTCACACACTCTACCTACTGAGCCAGACAGGTCCCAACTGTGTCTTTCTTCTGACATGATTATAAATGGTAGTCAATCACTCACATTAACCTAGAGTGTAGATTAAACAGTATACATTTGCAGTGAACAATGCTAGAAATTAATATTGTTCAGGTATATACAATATTGTATAATAAGAGGGGGAAGGACAGTATTTGGGCTCTAATCATCACTTACCACATTATTTCTATGCCAGAATTTGCTCCAAGTCCCAAGTAAGTGATTACGAGTGAACTTTTAGGGATCCTCTGGAGATCAGATTTCTCACCCTGATGTCACAGTAGATGAAGTTTAAGGTGGCTTCTAGCTTTAACATCCTATGATTCTTTGTTATCAGTTCATTTTAAGTTAGTAAAAGAGAAACCCGGTATTAGGGCAACATTCTTGACTAATATGGCATTTGGATTGTACATTTCCCATTCAGCAAGCTGTATCTTGTTTTCACAGCAGTTGAAGATTTGCCATCATTATTTTAGCCATTTTTGAAATTCTAGCATCTTGTTCACATCTTGCCCTTAAATATTTATACTCAGAATACTCATTTTTTGATTTGTCAGTTTTTGGAAACCTGAGAGATCAAAACAGGCTCACATTTCTAAGAGCAAATAGTAATTTCCTACTTCTCTACTCATGGATTTGTCAAAGCAGGGACTTTTTATAAGAGTGAGGTATTTGCCATCTTTAGATGATTTCAATCCAAAAACTCAATGGTTCAAAAATACTTTTCCTTCAACACTTAAGTAATAATAGATTAAAAAACAAGTGACTAAGTAAGCCAGAGAGTGCCTTGAAATAAACAGATGCAGGCCTGGAATTGTGATTAGGTGAAAACGATCTTACCTTTAGGTATGGCAGGTAATGGACTTCCTTGTGGATAATAAATGTTACTAAGAAACTCCTCCCCTAAATCTTCACAAGACCTCCAAGAATTTGGAAACTCATACAAGTCCACACTAAAACAACAGTATGTGACCTTCGATGAGCTGGTTATTAGTCCACTGACTTCTGGTACCACACCAGCTTAGATCAGCCCCATGGCCACCTGCCTGGGGGTGGGCTGGTGGGAGAGGGACGAAGACACAAAGACTGAGGGGTAGCCTGATGACAGCTCTATAGGTTACACAGCGCTAGTTATGAGAGACCAAAGATGATTTGACCCATTTCAAACTGTTGTCTTGGGCTTTCCCTATGTATCTTCATTTTTAGGAAGTCAATAGATCTCATTATCCTTGAGTCTCAGAGGGTGTGGATTGGAATAGCTCCTTTTTCCCACGTTATTCCCATTCTCTGCCCTTTGGTTCCCATTGTACGATCTCCTACAAAGTCCTGTTCTGTTGCTGGCAGGTGCTCTGTAGGTAAAAGAATGGCTGCTTTATATGCTGCTTCTCTCCCCTGAATGGTGTGCTTAGGTTATGTCCAGAAATAATGTCTCTTCGGTGAGCTCCTGAGTTGGTGCATGGAGGGAGGAAGTGAGAAATCTTCTTTTGCTTTGTCCTTATCTCTGGCCCACAGTCCCTGTATCAGTGGAGAGATGAAGCAAGTAAGAGAAAATGTGATACTGATGTTTGTTTTTGATGTTGTGGAACAAAAGCAGCACAGCTGAACTAATGAGGGTCTGGGATTATGCAGGGAAGTATCAAAATTCCTTAAATGCAATTCCTTAAAAAATGGTTCTGGAGGCAAGGACCTTTATCTATAGTATTCTTGTGAGATGTTCCACCTTTTGTGGTGGCGTGTGAGAATGTATTGGACCTCAATTTCTTTAGCAGGTCTTGCCCTATTTCCCATGTACTTGGGGGCTTCTGGGAAGGGAGAACCCTCGGCGTCGATGATGGCTGATTTTCTTCAAATAGGGCACCAGGGATCATGCTAGGCACATCCCCTCCAATGAAGAGAAATTTTGACTACCCCAAACAACACAGTGGTAAACATAACGGTATTCTTAAACTGAGTTCAGCAAAAATGAAAGGAACTTGACATTGTATTTGAATGAGCCCTTCAGAAGTGACTCTTGTTACTCTTTCCCCCTTTTTGGTGTGAACTTATGCTATTTTATTTTTGGTGTGTGCCATCCATAAGTCTGTTTATGTTATACTTAATGGCAAAAGGCATTGGTCTGTTCCTTTAATACTGGCGTGACGGAAACAAAATATCTCCGCTTCATGTTCATGAAGATGCTGGAGATGCTGCTGATATTCAATAAATTCTTCCTGATTGGAACAACTAGCCACGAATTCTTTTAAAATGCTCATTCCAATTGGCTTAATAAATTAACGGCTAATACAGAATTCTGAGCACAGACAATATTCTCCCTCTTTTAAAATATTTTATTTATTTATTTGACAGAAAGAAAGAGATATCTAGAGAGGAGATCTAGCAGGGGAGTGGGAGGGGAGAGAAGCAGGTTTCTGGCAGAGCAGGGAGCCCATGTGGGGCTTGATCCCAGGACCCTGGGATCGTGACCTGAGCCAAAGACAGACACGTAATGACTGAGCCACCCAGGCGCCCCTACAGACAATATTCTTAAGTGGCTGAATTAGGGGGGGAAAATATGGAGAGTATTCTGAAGTTGGTCGGTAGTAGAATACTGTGGAGTATCCAGTCCACAAAAACTGACGCAAAGCCTCAGCTTCTTCAAAGAGTAGCCAATTTCCACAAGCTAGTCATGATTTGTGTGTATTAGGATTATTGGATCAGTAATGAGTTATTACTCATATAGATATCATTTGATAATCAGCTCTACTCAATATAAAATCGCCTGCAAAAGTTGATGTTCAAACATTCTGGTTGAGGATTCTATTTAGGAGTAGAAGGAAAAAATGGAATTTTAGGAAGTTATATAAAGAGATCACTGTTTTTAGTGTGGGATGATGTGGTGTTGGTATTGTTGGATTTTATGCTTTGAGTTTGGAGCCTTGCACCTGAAATTTTCAGTATGAGCATACTCAAGTTTATTCAGTGAGTATTCAGTGAGTGCTCTGTGCTAGACTTTGTGTGTGTTAATGGGGAGACAAAAATGAATGAGATGTGATCTGTACCACTCTCACAGACTAGAGGAGCACAGGGATGTAGCAAAGATGAGCCACCTGTGACTCGCTACTGTGTCCCAACGATCACGATACGGCCTGGGCATAAAGGAGGCAGCAGTAATCATGGGAGTGCCACTGGGTGGGCGGCGGAGGAGGAAGAAGGCCGGTGTGTGGTACGGACACATTGTGATGGTCTTTGCTAGTTTGGGGATAAGTTTTACAATCATTAGAATCATGCCAGTTGCAACTGCGGACACAGCCTGGGGAGTTCATGAGGACAAAATAGGTGCAGAAACCAGGGGCCAGGTTTTAGCTATCACAGTGCTTCCCCAAGTGAGAAAGGTTATTGACTTGTCAGAAAGAAGAATCTTTTTACGTGTTAGATGTTAAAATATTTGCAACCTGGAAGAGTTTCATTGCCTCTGCAACCTTCAGTTTTGCCTCTGATGTAAACATGCTATAGTGGGCAAAAGCTTAGGACTCCAGGGGCACCTGGGTGGCTCAGTTGGCTGAGGATCCAAGAGTTGATTTTGGCTCAGGTCATGATCTCAGGGTTGTGGGATTGAGCCCCACGTGGGGCTCCACACTCAGTGCAGAGTTGGCTTGTCTCTGTCCCTCTGCTCCGATGCTCCTCCTGTGAGCTCTCTCTCAAATACATACATAGATAAATCTTAAAAAAAAAAAAAAAAAGAGAATCCTAGGACTCCATTCACAGAATTGTTGGCACATCTGTCACTGTGAAGACAGCATACTGGAAGGTACTATATACAGAAAGAATGAGTTTATGATCTTAAATAATCCCCAGTAGGAAATGGCTTTCCCCCATATCTTTAGTTTGTTTGTTTGTTTGTTTGTTTTTTTTTTTGTCTTTAGTTTTTTTTATGCCTTTGATCACCTTCCTAACTTTTTGAGCCCTTGGTACCTCTGCTCTTCCCCCTCTTCTCCCTTCCCCCTAAGAGGTGGCCTGAACTAGAATGTGCATTTTTACTTATTTATTAAACAACTCAAATCCGCGTGTTGAGCCAGGCACTCTTGTAAGCACTTCGTAAAAATCAACTTACCGAGTCAATTCACATTTCTTTGGGGTGGCTACTGTTAGTACCACCCTTTAGAGAAAAATGAGGAGTAGAGATCTTTAAAACTCCCTTAAGAACACAACCTCAGAGAGCAAGCTGAAGAGCTGGGATTTGAACCCGGAGACCTATGCTTTCAATGTCCACCTACTTAGTCCAGCCACAGCACTAAAGCGGGGATATGTCCTGGCTCAGGCCCACCTGCTCAACCACTCCGTAGGCTCTTTGCTACTTTCTGAAGCCTTTTCACTTTGGCCCAGACATGGGGAGCTCTTTACAAAAGATGCCTTTGAAATGCAAAGGTTGACAGCTTCATTTGTGGATCCTCACCTTGGCTTTTGGCTGAAGTCTACTGGGCACTGGCTATGTGGTAGGCAGTCTTTAAAAATGGTGTAATATTCACGCTGTTTTTGTTGGATAATTGCATGCTTTTAATTTGTGGTATTATAAACAGACCAGTAATCTGGTTTAGGAGTAGCCAGAGAAAGTTATTTGATATCCATTAAGTCAAGCTGCTATTTTTATTCTCACCTCTGTAGAGGTGAGTATGATTATGGTCCAGAAAAAGCAACATTGTAATATAGTCTAATGGGTGCCTCCTGACTGGATAGGTTGGGGGAACAAAAAACAAAACAAAACAAAAAAGGAGCCTTCTGAAGAAGGTGGGGAACAATTCTGCTTGCTTCCCTAACAGGTAAGCCCAGTTTTCCCTTTAGATATTACAACAGTTTAGCCTTTTTTAGAAAATGAATTTTTAAAAGGGGGGGAAATCATACCTTATTTAGTTCATGGATTTGGAACAGTGATTTTTCTTAAAGACCTTCAACCACGACTGCCTAAAATGTTTACCTTCCTCAGAAAATTCTAAGAGTTCAAGAAAAGCGAAAGTATTAAATCACGTAAAACCAATTTAGTAAATGCGAAGTCCCCATATAGGAACCATATTATAAGTAAGAATATTCATTAGTGGTTGCTTTTCATCAGTGTCTTGTGATTTAAGTTTATTATGTATTTATAGACAAGTAATAGGTTATTTAGACAGCATCTTCCATCTGAAGACATTTCAGTGGTTTGCAAACTTGAGCCTGAGTTAACTGTTCAGTCTTTGGAGATGAATCATTCCTTTTGTTTAGCCCATTGGTATAGTATTTAGATTAACTTGTAGGTTTGTATTTAACCTGACAGAATCCAAAGAGCCAGATCAGACATGTGCTAGCAGTCTTTTTCCTGGGGCCTGGACAGAGCTACATGCAGGGAGGAGGGCCTGAGTCATTAGTTTGTGATTAATGTTTGTAGAAAGTAATATTTCTACCATTTTATGGATGGAGCAACTGAGGCACTACGAGGTTAAGTGGCTTCCCCTTGATCACAAAGCTGTTTAGGAGATCCAGGAAAATCAGGCACGAATGCAAGCCGACCATGTTTTTGTACTCAACTCTCACCAATTTTAAATCTTAACAGTTTTGAAAATTATAGTTCCTGTACCTGCCCATGGGCAGGTTACAAACCGGAAGTTGAAAGGAAAATGAGAGGATGTTGCCAATCATTTTCTAGGGGAAGGGAGGGACCAAGGAAAGGTTGCTTTGGCTAACAGCTGCCTTGGGGGCTCTTGTCCCCATGGACCCAGCCCTCTTGGACCGGCTGGCTCTCTCTGGCTCTCTGCTGATCCCTGAAGGCATCTGTCCATGAGGATTCAATCAGGCTCAGGGCTGCTGGCCGGGGTGGGGGGCAGGGGGACTGTAAATCTGGGAAAGCTGCAAGTATTCAGGGTCTTGAACTTTATCAGGTTTGAATGTGTGATTGTGAAAGTAAAGAGCAGAGAAATGACAGCACTCAGTAAATCAAACGTAGAGAAGATCAGGACTGTCAGAGACGAGAGAAAAACAGGCTCTGGGCACAAGCCCCGCTGAAAACCTGCAGGCAGGCAGAAGACTTTTATGTTCCCTCCAGACTGTGCCTTCTGAAAAACAAATCTCTTCCCCTGTCATTTTATCTAGAGAACAGTATTCTTTGTTTTGTCCCACAGTTTTCTTTATGTTTTCATTACTGAAGCTGAGATCCTGTTTTAGAAGATGGGGTGCTACACGGAAAAAATAAAAACCAAACAAATCAACCCCCCCAAACCAACAACCCAGAAAGAAAATCAGTTGAAAAATGGCTGGAATGATGTAGATTTTCCTCTATCAATAATGTGTTCCATAACTTCTAAGTGATCTTTATTTTTCTATTTCTTAACAAAATAGGACTACAGTTAAAAGTCTCCTGCATATACAGCAATACCAAACTGAAAGGTACAAAGCATGGGAAGAGTGTAGAAGTATAATCATATGACCAGGTCCATTTAAATTAGCCCCCACCCTCCCTTTTATCTAATGCCAGCCCACAGGTTGCTCTCCTTCATGGTCCCATCTGTTAACCCACTCCTGTTGCCAGAAAGTTGTTCTCAGGGAGGGGTGCTGCTGAGGACTGGGATACTTTTCTCAGGGGATGAGCCTCAAGATTACGATCTTTGTCAAGATTACTATCTATATTGTTAATAGACTCCCGGGTACTATAGCAGATTTCAATTTCTTGTGTGACCCAACTGTTCCCTAGAGCTAATTTCCAGGAAAGAGGATGTTAGAATCTGCTGCTGGCATTTGCAAAGGGGAATGACAAGGAATGTTTCTTCTTCAAAGGAACCAAAAGCCAAGTAAAGGATCTATGTTTGTCTCACCCCATCCCTTTCTACTAAAATGCAATAAATAAAATCCTCACTGCTGGTACACAGAGAATGCCTGAGACCTTTAATGAATGGCAGGACTTAAAGTTGAAAGGGTGCTCAAAGTAGTTCTTCCCTGGAAATTAGCCAGCTCCGGGGAACAGTTGGGACACACAACAAATTGAAATCTGGTGTAGTACAGGAGTCTAATATAGTACAGATACTAGTAATCTTTTAATCCCCTAACAATCCTGTAAGGTAGGTACTTTTATCATCCCCATGTTACAGATGGGAAAACTGAGACACAGAGAAGTTAAGCAATTTGTCCTGGTCATACAGAATGTGGTGGAGTCAGGTTTGAAACCTATCTCAATTGCCTCAGTCTGTGAGTCAGAGCGACTCCCTTCTTTACAAACTCACTGTGAAGCCTACAGGACAGTATGAGGTTGGGTACTTTTTCAGAGAAAAGATCAAGCATCTTCCTCCATCTTTGAGGCTCTACAGAAGTGCCAAACTTCTAGACTGTAAACACTTCAAAACTAGTTGCTAACCCTTCTAGTTCTTCTTCGTGCAGCGTACATGCAGTGCTGTGGGGCAAGTGCAGGAAACTGGAGGACTGCATATGGGTACACAACTCTTGGTCCTGATTCTCTGCATATTTGTAACATAACTGAGTGCAGAGGTCATAGTTCTGGGGGCAAATGCAGTTCTTTTTTATTTGGGGGGCACTTCCCCCTTTAATTGACTTGAGGAGCATTACCTACTTAGCAAACGTCCAAAAGCTTATCATTTCCTTTTCTGCTTCTCCTTAGCAACACCTAACCGACCCACCTCCCCCCCGCCCCCCGCCCGCAAAGAAAAGAAAGAACAGGTCTCTGAGCTGAGACAGCTCTGGGGCAGTGGCATCTGGACTCTGACCCTGGAATTGGCACTGTGTGCACATCTAGTGAGACCAGCCAACTCCAAGGAAAGCCTGGGGCCTGTCTGTCTAGTGTGTTGGAAATTTCTGTATCTCATTCCCCTTTTGGGGAGTAGAAATGGTCCTTTTCCTTCCG
>PISX010002041.1:120587-142065 GCA_004024625.1 Mellivora capensis | reverse complement strand
TCTCCTGGGCAAGGAAGTCAGTGCAGTCTCTAATCTACTACCCTGAGGTTCTTACCCACACATACTGCAAAGAGGTAGGAAAGGCTTCCATGTGTGTTTAGAGTATAGGGGAATGCTACCAAAGAGGAAAAGAAACGACTCAGTGCAGAAACTCCCAAAACATAGCCCCTGGCTCTCCAAGACCACTTCCCAGTCCTGCATCAGGAAAGTGGATATTCCTGCTTTCACCTTTAGTGAAAGGGAAGGGATCCCCGCAGGGGCAGGGCCTCAGCCAAGGTGGCAGCCCTCGGCTTTGTGTAGTGATGCCAGGAATAATTAATATTAATAAATACCACACTTCATAACCAAACCCAACCTGGGGATGATTGAATGGCCGGACCTCGCCTCCCACCTGCGCGCTCTTACTCTGGGAGTCCACACCCTCCCCATTAGCCTCAGTCTAATTTAGCTGCCCAGTTCCACCCACCAGGTTCAGACCGGGGTTCAAAGGGAGTTGTGCTCCCAACGACCAGTTATGTGGAGTAACTCGGACCCTCGGCAAGCCCGCAGGGAATGAGGGTGAGAAGGCAGGGGTGGATTGCCTACAGTAGTATTCAGCGTCAGAAAATAATCAAAAGGGATAGTAATTCAGGTCCTAATGAGCTCGGCTTAGTTTTTCTGCCAAGTGCAGGGGGTCTGTTTTCGGAGCCCAGCCCGATCAGGCCTGAATATCCACGGCTCCCGGGACCATGGGGCCTGGCACCCCCAAGCCCGGCCGCCTGGGGACCTCCGCATTCCCAGGGCGACGCACGCAGGTCTCGCCGGGCCCGTGGACATCTGGCCAGCGAAGCGGAGATCTCAGGGCGTCAGGACGCAACCAGGCCGCGGGGAGGGAGGTCGGCGCCGTGTGGAATGTCTTTATCGGGATCAGAGAGCCACAAGCTTCTCCTTCGCTGCTTTAAGCGATCACGGATAGACACCTTTCGATCTTTTGTCAGACATCTTGGCCCTTAATAGCTAAATTTATTTGGTTTAGAGCGGCCTTGGGAGAAGCCGGGAGGGAAGATCTTTCGTCGGTCATGGGTGGCCTAGATAACAGGCTTTAAAAGAGAGAGGGAAGAAGAAAGTAAAAAGGTTAATGGATGAGGGGAGGGCTAGGAGGCGCCCAGCGTGGGGCTTTTACAGCGACCCTCCTCCGGCCGCCCCCTTATCGCGGAACTTACCCGCGGCGTATGAAATACATTAAGTCACGTAAACAGCGCGCGGGGAGGAATGCCACCGCGGTGACCTCTCGCGCGCCGCCGCCGCGAGCCCACCTCCGCGCCGTGCTGGCGGCCGCTGGCGGGGGGCGGCCCGGGCCTGCGGGGCCGGGGGCGGCCGGGCCGGGCCTGCAGCCGCCGCGCGCCGGGACGCGATGCCGACCGCCCCGGCTCGCCGCTGGCCGGGCGAGTTCCTTACCCGAAGTGACCGGCGGCGGGAAAAGGGGGCGGGGAGCCGGGGCGGGGGGGGGGGCGACCCAGTTTTCTAGGCTGCGCAATTTTCGTGCCCCCACCCCCGCCACCATCTGACATTTCCAACGCGTATTTTTGGGCTTTCGAGAATTAAAACAAAACAAAACAAAACCACCCGCCCTCCCCCACCCCAAACACCGTCAGGACTCTGCACGCCTTGCACTGGACTGACAGCGGCTGAGTCCGAGAACAGGCCGCCCGACCCGACTGTTGGGCCCAGAGGACGGCTGGGGTGGGGGGACACCGGGGTGACCTGTCCTTCGGCAGAAGCGTCCCAGGGACGGTAAGAAATCCGGTATAGGCGAGAAGGCCCTAGAGATGTGGCTTTGTAAAAACTCAAGTTTAAAACTAAGTTTTAAGTCACAAATTCTCAAGTGTCGCTGGAGCAGCCGGGAGCTTTGGGGAACTGACAGCGTAATGAGCTTAAGTTTGCAGGGGTCAAGGCGTGTCCTTATGCGGGCCCCGGCCTGGGTGTCACAGCTCCTCTGGAAGCAGAGCGTGACTGGGTCCCCAAACATCCCTTCGCATTTGGCAACAAAGCCTCCTCCCCCTGCCCAGTTGGCTGCTCTATTCTGGCTGGATTCGAATCGCAAATAGTAGTGTGGTGGAGTGTCCCAAATAAATCAGCCCTGGGGACAGGTCGCGCCCCAGAGCCAGCAACTCTCCGAGGATGAGGAGGGGGCTCGAGGACGGAAGGCACACTCCAAAGGGACCACTCCTTGAGTCTAAATAGTCGGGAGAGAAAGAATTTCGTTTAAGATTAGTGTTTAAAATTAGCAATCCCTCCACCCCCAAAGGAGATAGGCAAAAGAAAAAGGAGAAAGAAAAGAAAATGAAAAGAAAGGAAAGGAAAAAGAAAAAAGAACCACGAAGAAAATAGAACTGTTAAGAGCCTATTTACTGGTGAACTATGGGGGGACTTCTCCAGTTCTTGGGTTCCTCCCTAGTTTAGGGTACACTTCTTCCCTCCAGGTTCCCTATGATGCCCGCCTTCCCGGACCAACTAGGGTACTCAAAGGAAACTCAGAGGAGGGACCTAGGAACCCCTAGGGGGTGGCTTTGAAAATGTGCCGGTCCTCCCCACCCTGGGAGTGGAAGTTTTCCCCGGGGCCAAATCCAGTGCTTTGGGAAAATGGTAAACTGGATGGGTCAGGCTTTACTTGCCTTTCTGCCTGAAGAAACTGCGGGTTTAAACAGTTTTGATTTTAAGTTAACTAAAAAGAAAAGTATTTTACTATCCATTCCCTCCTTTAGTTGGAAAACCAATCTAAAAAACTGTTACCGTGCAAAGGAGCAAATTACAACCTCCCGCCCTTGCTTTAGGCAGTGTTAGAGAGATTGGGAATCGGGAAGGTTAAAAAAAAAAAAAAAAAAAAAAAAAAAAAAAAAAGCCGGGTCCCTTCTCCAGCCTTTAGAAGCAACAGGCTATAGTCAGCGTTTGCCCCGCTGCTCACCTCTGTCCCAGCGTTCCCAAGGCCAGCGCACCCTCTCACAACCGCTGCGGAGCTGCTGCGGGAAAAGCAGGTCCCCAGGGCTTTAGCTGTCGTCCAAGGAAATTCACACAGACACCTTCATACTTGCTAATATAAGGAAATACAACAGGAATCAATTTCGGGGCTAGGTCTCCTCAGGGCTCAAGCTTGGAGGCCGTTCACAGCTTAAAATCTAAAGAGGATTTTTAAAAAACTCATCTCTATTGGAAATCACCTCACTGAGATAATTAAGAAAAAAACAACTGCTTTCAAGAGTAAAACCGAAAAACATTTGAAAAACAGTTGGACTCAAAGGAAAGTGAAACGTCCACAACGTTTCTGTATCTGCTGACAAATAAGCTTCTGAAAAACTCAAAATTTGGTCAGAACTCAGGAAAAAGCCAAAAGAGAAGGCTTTGGAAGCCTTGGTCAGAGTTAAGTGGGGGGTGGACTCCGGGTCATCTCTTGTGCTAGTTCCATTCGATCGAACTCAGGTTAAATTTTAAAGTCCTGAATTCTGCTCCGGTGCCAATCTCTGTTCCAGAGTTTTCCACCTTCACTCTTCCAGAATTGTGGCCACATTGAAACTGGGAGCCACCACAGTGATTGGGGGAAGCAAAGAGGAACGTAATAAAAGTGCCTAAACTGGATGAGAACGGTTTATGGACCGCCGTAACAGCACTTTAAAATTCAGAAGTGTTTAGCAGCAATTTACAACGAAGAATGGAAAAAAAAAAAAAGAATTCTCGCCAACTTCCTCGATTTCGCTCTCTTCCCCTCACTGCCAGGCCCTGTCCCCTTCCCCCCCAGGATAGACAGGCTCACAGTTCACAATTATGCTGAGAGAATTAAAATTAACGACGAGGTCTCACAATCTCTCCGAATCATTCTTTTACAATGCCCCTACCTACGCCGGTTCAACTCTGCTTAGGCTCCTCTCCCCTCCCCAGCTGGAAAAACGCAAAATCAAAAACAACACAGAAACAAACACAAAAACAAAAAAACCCCAAAGAACGCAAATTGCTTCCAGGGAGACTGACCTTTAGAAAATCATTTAACATCGATTTACCTGGGAGAAAAATGTGAAATCCATCCTCCCAAAGCAATTCCTGCTTCCCTAGTTAAAATTCTCTTTCCTCGGCCTCCTGGGGTCGCGTCTGTCGGAAGAAATCTTTTTGTGAGCGAAAGGGAGCGGAGACATATATCACCGCTCCTGCGGCGGACGAGCCGCGGCCGCGCGCCTTGCTGCTGACAGATCCGCGCTGATAACCCCGCGACGTTCATTTCCAGTCCCTTTGCCGGCTCAGCACCGTATCAGTTTGTACACAGTTGTGATAACCATTTGGAGGGAGCGAAGAAGGGGTGTGTATGTGAGGGTGAGGGTGGGGGCGGGGAAGCGGCATTTCCCGCTGGGTCCAGGGAAGGTGAACCCTCTCCCCCCTTTCCAACGACTTATCCGGAGACTCACCTGAGGTTTTCTCCAGGATAAGCTCAGAGCAAACGGGACACTAAAACTTGGAAAGCACCTCGGGACGCGACTGGGGTGGAAGCCCTTTTCATTACGCACACCTTTGGGGACTAGCCTTTACGTATACCACTACCCCGAATTAAAAGTTCCCGAGGTTAGCTGATGAGTGTCGACGTGAACGTCCCGAAACCTCCTAGGAATTTAGTCTGTATCTAAAAAGCAGCGCAGAGATAGGGAGCTGGGCACTGGAGTTCCTTCTTTCCCGTATCTTTGGAACCTCGATGCCCGGCGGTCACCACGACCCAGGGGCTCGATTAGAGGTCGGTGAAAGTTTAAGGTAGTTCACATACAAAGGCAGAGCATAAAGCTCTTTTAACGTGGACGGAGGAGCGGGGAAGGCCCGAGGAGCAAAGCACTTTCCCCCTCATTCTGGGGGCACATTGACCCGAAAGCTGGAGCGTCCCTCCCGCCGCGATGGCTGCGGTGGGCTGTGGACAGCCAACTCCTCTCGTGCCACCCCCCCTCCCCCCGTGAGTGCGTGTGTAACTGGGGGCGGAGGAAAGTGCTGCGCCGGGTGGGTGTGGGTCGCCAGCCAGGTCAAGCGTTCCGCCACCTCCGCCCCTCCCCGGGCGTCCCAGGACTCGGTGCCCCCTCGATGGACTGGCCCCCTCCCGAGAAGGTACTCGCAGCTCGGCCCACACCCGCAGGCTGCGCGGCGCTCATTGTCTGTTGGGGTAGCGCGCTCCCCTCCCCCCGCCGCCCGCGATCCCCTCCCCACCCTCTTTTCTCTCCTCCCCTCTCTCCCTCCTCCTCCTACTCCTCCTCTTCACCTCCAGCGCCCAGCTGCTCGCACAGCGCAGTTCCGACCCACAGCCTGGCACCCTTCGGCGAGCGCTGTTTGTTTAGGGCTCGGTGAATCCAATCAGGAGCGCAGGCTGCAGTTTTCCGGCAGAGCAGTAAGAGGCGCCTCCTCTCTCCTTTTTATTCACCAGCAGCGCCGCGCAGACCCCGGACTCGCGCTCGCCTGCCGGCGCCCACAACCTCTCTCCACGCCCGAGAGCAGTCTCCGCCGCGGCCGTTCTCCATGCGCAGCGCGCACTCGAGGTTCGGCTGCTTTCTCGCTTGCTCGGGCTCCCCTCTTTCCTTCCCTCTCCCCCCGCACCCGTCGCGGGCCCCTCCGCCCCGGGCTATCCGACTCTCTGCGGGCCGCGGTTGGCTATGAGGTGTCTCCCTTCTCCAGTCGCGGCTGGCTGTAGCGACTCCCAGGTTCCCGGGACACCGTGGACCAACTTCTGCTGTCTCTTCCTCTCCCTGAAGCGCTTATCTGCGCGCAGCCTTATCTCCGAGTTATCTGGCGCAAAGGGGCGGGAGCCGGCAGTCAGGCGGGCAGAGAGATTTCTTCCTTGCTATCTACCCCGGGTCTGTGTGTGGGCATTAATTTTAGTATGGTTACCTCGGAGGAGTCGAAGCGATTTGGAAAAGCAGCTCGGAGGAGGCCCGTCCGGCTGCATTTCGTCTCCCTACCCCACTCTCTCCGACTTTCCCCGTCTTGTCTTCCTGCTCTCCTCTTTGGGGTAGCCTCGGCCGCGGGGCGGTCTCACGTCCCCCCCTCCCCTTGCATTTCCCCCTCCTCCTTTTCTTTGCGCTGCGCTCCACCCCGCTACGTCCGATTCCGGAACGGTCTGGCCTTTCGGCGGCTGGGGATGACCACGGGGTGGGCGGGGGTGGCCCAGCCGGCGTGAGCGCACGCGCTGGTGACTGCAGACGCCAGCCTTGTGTAAGGTGTGCGGCGCCACGGGGAGGAGGCTTGGGCGTGAGACTGCGGCCCCGCGGGCACCCAGCAGTGCCTGGGCCCGGAAGGTCAGAGACTCGTCTCCGCCCCGGCGCCCCACCTTCCCTGGGCTGGATCGTGCTTCTCTCCGGAGCTCGCGTTCTGTCCCGTCAAGCTCAGTCAGGGAAGCTCTGGAAAAACCAGTGTGAGAGAAGGCGGCGGTTTCGTTTTCGGGGACAGGTTGCCTTTTTTTAGGCTAATGATTTTTGCGCGGGCAGACCTCACACTGAGGCATTCCAGGCGGGGGGCACCCGTAGGGAGGCGGGAGAAGGCAGCGCCGACAAGCACAACTACTTAAAAAATTCTTTTGTGTGTCAGCGGCCGAGAGGGAGCCACTTTGGGGGCGGAAGGAAAACGTAGGCTAGTCTCCCCGTCACTCCTGGGATCTGGCGCGCGCAGAGGGAGGATGCTGCGGAGGGGGTGGGTGGGAAGGCGAGGGGACCCGGGCGGTGCAGACGAGGGAGGGCGGATATCCCGGTCCTGGGAGGACCTTGCGGGGGCTGTCCAGGTCCGATCCCCTTCTCTCCCCATCTCCCGCGCCCGGGGCAGCAACGGGATATTTGATGATTCCCATTAGCCAGAAAAGGCAGCGGGAATGAGGTTTTATGCGGCCTACGGTTTGGGTAACTTCTTAAAATTCTCCTCCTGTTCTTGCCTCCCCTCACCCCGCCCCAGGAGCTAGAAGTTAGCTTGGAGAGGCGCCGGACCGTGGATGGCCTTGAGTGACGGCGGCTGGTGCCCGCCGAAGCGCTTCGGGGCCGCGGCCGCGGCCGCCAGCGACTCGGGAGCTTTCCCTGTGCGGGAGCCTTCCACGCCGCCCTCCCCCGTCTCCTCCTCCTCTTCCTGCTGCTCCCGGGGTGGGGAGCGCGGCCCCGGCGGCGCCAGCAACTGCAGGACGCCGCAGCTCGACACGGAGGCGGCGGCGGGACCCCCGGCCCGCTCGCTGCTGCTCAGCCCGTACGCTTCGCATCCCTTCGGGGCTCCCCACGGACCTTCGGCGCCCGGGGTCGCTGGCCCCGGGAGCGCCCTGTCGAGCTGGGAGGACCTACTGCTCTTCACTGACCTCGATCAGGCCGCGACCGCCAGCAAGCTGCTGTGGTCCAGCCGCGGCGCCAAGCTGAGTCCCTTCGCACCCGAGCAGCCCGAAGAGATGTACCAGACCCTCGCCGCCCTCTCCAGCCAGGGGCCGGGCGCTTACGACGGCGCGCCCGGCGGCTTCGTGCACTCGGCAGCCGCCGCCGCTGCCGCTGCCGCCGCGGCCAGCTCCCCGGTCTACGTGCCCACCACCCGCGTGGGCTCCATGCTGCCCGGCCTGCCGTACCTGCAGGGGGCGGGCAGTGGGCCCGCCAACCACGCGGGCGGCGCAGGCGCGCACCCCGGCTGGCCTCAAGCCTCGGCCGACAGCCCTCCGTACGGCAGTGGAGGCGGCCCGGCGGGCGGCGGGGCGGCGGGGCCCGGGAGCGCCGGCTCCGCCGCGGCGCACGTCTCTGCGCGCTTCCCGTACTCGCCCAGCCCGCCTATGGCCAACGGCGCGGCTAGGGACCCCGGGGGCTACGCCGCAGCTGGTGGCGGGGGAGCCGGCGGCGTGAGCGGCGGCGGCGGCGGCGGCAGCTTGGCGGCCATGGGCGGCCGCGAGCACCAGTACAGCTCGCTGTCGGCCGCGCGGCCGCTGAACGGGACGTACCACCATCACCATCACCACCACCCGAACCCCTACTCTCCCTACGTGGGTGCGCCGCTGACCCCCGCATGGCCCGCAGGACCCTTCGAGACCCCAGTGCTGCACAGCCTGCAGAGCCGCGCCGGAGCCCCGCTCCCGGTGCCGCGGGGCCCCAGCGCAGGTAAGGGGGTACCTGCCTCGTGAGAGTGGGGGCCTGAGGCGCTGGAGTGGACTGGGGTGTGGAACACCTATTTGACTTGGGCTTTGTTCGAAGGGCTTTTCTGTTTTCAGTGCCTAGAGGTCGGCCCAGCCCCGGGGAGGATTTGCAGAACTTTGGCAGGCCCACCCCAGAGGCTGGCAGTGTCGATGAGGTGCTTCTGTTTTGTGGATTGTTTCGGTTCCTTTCCATGAAGGAGGTTTAGGGCGCGTGTATGTCTCTCTGCCTTGGAGAAGCTCGAGGGGCTTGACAAATGAATGGGGTGGGCAAATTGGAGGAAAAAGGCCTGGGAAGGAACTTGTCACCGTCTCTAGTTTGCCTTCGTGGAAGAATGAGACTCTTGGAGGGAGGGGGGTAAGTTTGGGAGGGTGTTTAACAGTTGCTTCACACTCCCTTCAAATAATAGTTTTCCTAGTTCAGTTCTGTAGAGGTGAGGAATTGTGTTTTTCTCAGGGAGGGTATTTAAGAACTCCACCATGGAAAAGATGCTAAGGAGCTAGTTGGCTTGGTCCTCGGTGAGAGAGGGAGGGAAGAGGATACCTGGACTGGTCAGCCTTGGGACTATCCCGAGGGAAAGCTGGCGGAGGGGCCCTTTGGCTTGACATGTCTGGAGTTGATTCTGCTGCTGGCCCCTGCCAGCCTGGGAATCAGGGATCCTGGAGGTCCCACATCACTTCTAAGTCCAGAGTTCAGCCCGCCAATTTTTTAGGTTTTCCATGCCTCCCATACTTTCCTTCCAGTGTTTGGGGGGCAGTGCGGGTGAACTGGGAAAACACAACTGTCAAAACACCTGGAAACACCCCACTGTGAAAAGTGTTGTTGTGGTTTTTTTTGTTTTTTGTTTTTTGTTTTTTGTTTTTTTTGCTCAAGCAGAGATTATGAACTGTGGTGTCTGGCCTGACAAGGCCCTCGGGGATGTAGTATTCTGGGTTCTTCTAGGTGCTTTCATGGGCGTCTGTCTTTGTATTTAACCTGTTTGATAACGTGACAGACTCCCAAGACAAAACCTTGTTAGGGGCGGCGGGGGCTAGTTGTTTGAGGGGAGGTGTGAGAGAGAGGTGGCAAAGAGGCAGGAGACATGTCAGCCTAAATTAGCCTACCTGGTGTTTTCACACTCCAGGTCTGGGCCTTTCCTGGGAGCCTCAGTGTTCCTTTTTGGGACAACAGATCTTTCAGGGGCCCTAACTAGTAGAGTGAAGTGATGAATTGCCAGCCTTGTATTCAGAAGATCTACTGGAAAATGCCAGGTGCCTGAAAGCGAAGGATCTGACTTGAACCCTCCTCCTAGTAACACTGGGAGGGGGGCAACAGGCTTTTTGGTAGCAGGTTCTTCTCTTTTTCTATCTCCCAAGATTCTGGTTTCAGAATTTTCTCATCTTTTCCTCCTCAAAATTGGCCCCGGAGACTGTCTTTACCGTCGTGGAGAGTGGGTGTGGAGGGCCCTGTTGGAGTAGAGACTCAAGAACAGAGCATTGTCACCCGTTGGGCAGCATAGGGACCCACGGCTGGTTCTCAGCTGGAGCTGAGAGAGTGGGAGATGAAGATCTTCAAAGAATGGGGGGTTGGTGGGTAGGATGAGGCTTTTGTCAGTCAGGAATCCAGCTGGGAATCCAAAAGTGCGTGTGAATTGGGTAGGGGGCACCTCCATTTGGAGCCAGATTCTGCAGCAGCACCTGTTTCAGGCGGGGACACACCTTAGTGTGGTCTCCCTCTCCCTCTCCCCCTAGTCTTCAGCATTTCACAGGCCTGAGAAAGAGTAGTCCCAGAAGACCTAATCAGAGTCTTCCGATGTTTAAAGCAACTTGTTTTGTATAGAAAATTATTTCATCATTTCAGAAGCAGTAAGCTGCAATTGCAGGCAAGTTAATAGATTTCATTTAAAACCCAGCTTCTTATACCACCAGTTTTTCACTGAACTTCCAGATAGGACATTGTAAAATTAGAAAAATACTCTGTAGGTCCAGAGTATGTTAAAACAGCAAGAACCAAAAATTCTGGGGAGGGGGATGGGAACAGCCAGCTTTTGCATAGAGTCTTGAAAGCAGGCAGGAAGCTACTGAGAATCAGCCAGTCTGGGGGTTGGGGAGGCGAAAGAACTAATTTTTGTTGCTCTCACCAGTGTTCTAAGAGCTAGAGAAACCTTGACCTCCAGCCGTTCTTCTCCCGCTTCCTAGCTAGAGTCCTCCCTTTTCCACTTTGATAACACCATTTTTGAAGGTACTGTTTAATTGATCAGGGCAAGCAGCAGGGCTAAAACCTGAGCACTGAGCATTTTCAACCTACACAGTGCGGAGGCTTTCAGGAACCTGCTGGATTTTGGTGGTGGGTGGATGGGTGGGATTCCTGGGGTGAGTCTTACAGTGATTCAGTCCCTGAGCCCAGCGGCCTCCTAAACCCGCTGAACTGTGTTCCATTCTTTGGTTCCCGGGATGGCATTCGCTGGTGCGCTCTGCTCCCCAGAGCCTTTTTTATTTTCTCCGTGGTGGGGGGGGGGGTGCAAATCAGTCCTGTTGGGAGATGATGATAGGGGGAAACTGGTGAACAAAAACGTCAGCACTATTAAGATTTTCTAATTGTTAGAATTTTTCTTATGTTAGTCTGTTGTAGATTGTAGCCACTGGGTAAGGGGTAGCGGTAGGGAGAAAATGGTAGCTCTATCTAGATGAGATTTAATTAGACATAAACCAACTTCGTAAATTTTACTTACCAAAGTGGACTTTAAAGTTTTGTCTTTGGTTTTTCAGATGACTAAAGAGATTTACCTGGAGAGTTCAGTCTTCTCCTGGGTGTCTTTATTGTTTCCAGCCTGGGGGAAAGGAGGCCAGGCATAGGGCTGGGTTCTCCAGGGAATGCCCCCACTCCTCTATCGAGAGGGTCTCTGATAGGTAACATTTTAAAGTCAACAACTAAGACAAATACCTTGTTTAACTTCAGTGTCCTTGAAGTCCTGAGCATTTTACTGATTACCGTAGTCAATAGTGCCTTTTAGGGGGGAGAAGAATAAATCTTTGTGATGTGTTGTAAGTTGCAGTATCCCTGCGACAACTTTGAACTCCAGTTATGTAGGATGCTAGTTTCTTTTAAACTTAATTCTTCAGGAGGCGGGAGACTTGTCTTCTGGGGTAAATAGATTAATGGAATTAAAAGAGTATTCATGCCAAAGACACATTTAAATATCTTTACAACTAGTAGTTGATGTTAGAAACCAGCTGTAAACTGCTCAGGGATGAGAAGAAAAGGTTTGCTAGCACACATTTTCAAAGTTTAAAATGTAATGTTTATTTACTTTAAAAATTAATTCCGAAACGCTTCATGAAGAAAAGCCAAATTTAGATATTTAAATCCTCTATAAATAACCCTAAACAGAAGGGTATTTTTACTTTTATGAAGTGTCTTTTAAAAGTACTTAAGTACCTATCTCATTTTAGATAGTATTTATTCAAAATTCATAGTCAACAAATTTAAGCGGAAGTAATAAATGTTACAACCACTTACTCTGGATTTTTTTTTCTCTTACTAACAGGTTTAAGTTAGTTGTAAACACCAAAAATGAACCAAATAGTAACAAAGTGACAAAATTTAGGTATATTGCAAGTTTAGTGTATGAAAATATGAAAATTTCATTGAGCATTTTATGTGTGAAAATTTTATTCAGTGATGTTCTGAATCAATAAAATACCAGCCGTTTGTAGAAAATTTGCAAATAGAAGCAGTTAGACCTATGTGGAACTCAAAATATATTAGTAAAGTTTTAGTTAAGTTTTACTTAAGTATTGTGGCATGAAAAGAAAACATTTATCTCTGTGCTTGTTAATGTTGGTGCTTTTTTCCCCTGGGGAGACCTGAGTCACTTACAGTCAACTGAGAAAGTGCCCAAGAACAGTATTTCTGATTTTATGTGTACTTTTTTTTTTTAATTGGAGAAGAGGAAGGGTGACAGTAAATACTTTAAAAATTACTTGGGATAGGGGCGCCTGGGTGGCTCAGTGGGTTAAAGCCTCTGCTTTCGGCTCAGGTCATGATCCCAGGGTCCTGGGATCCAGCCCCACATCGGGCTCTCTGCTCCGCGGAGAGCCTGCTTTCTCCTCTCTCTCCCTGCTTCTCTGCCTACTTGTGATCTCTGTCTGTCAAATAAATAAATAAAAATCTAAAAAAAAATTACTTGGGATAAAAGTAATAAGGTTGCCCGACTGTGTCCCAGGATATTTGTGGGCTCGGTGCAGGGGTCAGTGACCAGTGTTGATACTGTATGGTCGGCTCGGTTTGGCAAGTGGCACACTAATTATGATGGATTTCAGTTTTGAGACGCTTGGGAACAGCCGGAAAGGAGGGGTCAGGGGACCCAAACCGACTTGGCCGCAGCTTCTCTCACCTCCGAGGTCCTCGGAGACTGAAGGCAGATGACTGGGACTCGGCCTCCAGCACCATCTCCTGCTCTTTACTGGGGTTTCACTGGGCGCGCCCAGGGCTGCAGAAGTATTGGACAGACGCTCGATAGCGACCGCGGCCGGCTCCTGGCTTGGCTGCTGAGCAGAGAGAGCGGTGGGGAAGGGCGCGGGCCGGGAAGCGGGCAGCACGCTGCCAGCCGTGGGGCCAGGGGTGCCGGGGGTCTTCCGGGGAGGGGCGGGAGCGGCGCGGCCTCACCCGGCCTCTTGTCCCCGCTCTCGCCGCAGACCTGCTGGAGGACCTGCCCGAGAGCCGTGAATGCGTGAACTGCGGCTCCATCCAGACGCCGCTATGGCGGCGGGACGGCACCGGCCACTATTTGTGCAACGCCTGCGGCCTCTACAGCAAGATGAACGGCCTCAGCCGGCCCCTCATCAAGCCGCAGAAGCGCGTGGTGAGTGCGAGCGCCGCCTTCGCCTTCAGCCGGGCCCTGAGCGGGGCTCCTGCTGTGGCCCGCGCGCTGCCGGCTTGCCCCGGGGCCTCCCCGCGGGAACAGGTGTGGCGCGGCCCCGGGCGCGCAGGATTCTGCCGGAGCCCGGGGACGCAGATGTCCCCTTAACACCCGCGAGCGCCCGAGTGCAGGTTGCCCCGAAACCAGCGTCTGGGGAACGAAGATAACCTTTCCCTCACATTTACACCCAGGGCATGATGACTGTAAACGTGGGAGGAGGCAGGTGCAGGGAGCTACCATTTTAAAAATAACACCCCAGTCTGTATTGGTCTATCTCTAGATGTACTTACAAATGCACTAGAAGGATTCTGGAAGGACACATAGTAATGACAGTAATCTCCGGGGAGGAAAACTGAGTATTCCAGTCCCGGTCAGATGACGCGGGGAGATCTTTTTCCACAGTGTATTGTTAGCTCTGGTTTGGATTTTATTCTTGAAAAACCGTGCTCGTTTATTCCCCTGCCCCCCGGATATGACAGTCACAAACCCAGACTCGCTTTCTCCCCACAGCCTCATTCAGGGTTTCTTTGATGCTGTTCCTTACACCTTCGGGTCCCATCTACCTCTTCTCCTGTGAAGTGAGACAGATTTTAGCCCCAAATTCCATCCGTCTTTTGGATTGCCTTTGAGTTTGATGAACATTTCCGCTAACCTTTGTTACTTTGGACATCTAGCTGTTCAGAACACTACATAGAACTTGAGGGGGGAAAATGCAGTCTTAGGTGCTTCTCAAGTTGGGATTTTCACAATCCAAACGCGTTTTTGGGTTTTTTTTTTTTTTTTTACTGTTTTAAATTAAGGAATTCTGATTTTCTTCAGGGATAAATCTTAGAGTTAGGTGTGGTTTTAGGAGAGGGCATTTACTGCTGTAGTGATTAGAGAAAATAAATGAAAGTGTTCACAGGCCCCACTGTAGGGCTAACATTTGTTTAACCAACCACTCATACTCTTAATACCTTTTAAAGTAAAATATTTTACAGTGAGATGCCAGACATCTTAAGTATCCAAGTAATTTATTTAATTGTTACACTCTAATTAGCAGGAACAAATGCTACACATGTTGTTTGTGTTAAATAGATTAGGGTGATATTGCATCACAATGGAAGTCTGACACCTTAAACAGAAGTAATTAGTTTTATGGTTGTTTTGTTTTTAATGCATTTAAAATAAAGTGGCTGAGGCTAATTTAATGTATGTGCCTTAAACTTGTTACAACCTCCCACAGCTTAAAATAGTCTTCAGAGGGCATCCTGCATTTCATTTCAGCATCTGCCTTCCTATGGTTTTCATTTCTTACGCATCATATTAAGAAAAAGTAGTGGCCAGAAAATATCCCGAGAAGTTTGTTGTTTTCGTGTCTGTTATTTTCCTGTCCGAACAGTGAAACTGATTTTTTTTTTTTCTGGAAAGGTACACTGAACTGAGTTCTAGCTGAGTTCAGCAAGGTCACCTTTTCTTGAGATTGAGGGAAAAACTGGTAGAACTCCGAGTAGCTGATGAGGTTCTAGTTGGATTCTAAATTCGATCTAGTAACATCCATGTTTAGAAGTGCCATTAACCAGGAAAGAGTTTTTAACATCTCCTAAATCTGTTGGTCTTCCTTCTGTGTGGCAGGTGTCTAGGCCGTGACCAAGGTCAGCCATTGTGCTTTGTAAATGGATTATAAATGATACCAATTGAAGGGTGTGTTCATCAATTAGTTCTTGTGGGCTTCTTATTTATGGTTTTGATGGATCTAGCTTAGTTCTCAGAAGGTTGAACCCAAGTTTGTTTAGCCAGCAGTCCAGAACCAATCACTGTGAATTTGAACTTGTAATATGTTGCAAAATAAGAGATTTATGGTGTAACTTGAATTCCTTGTCAGTGATGAATATAACTGAGATCACTTGTTAACAAGGAACTTTTATAACCCATTCACCTTCATTTCTCATGTTTATGGAGACTGGCTTCACTTATGATTTGCAGTTGACAGTCATAAAGTTCTTTGTTACAATGGCAAATTCTGATAACAAGGTTACTTCACGTTGGCTTCAAATTCCACTGGAAACTGTCATAAATGACCTGTTTATAAAATGAACCTTCTTGTCCCTAGTTCACTGATTTCACATTCATGAAAAGAAAGGAGTGCTCTCCTAGGAAATTATTTTATTTTAACCATAAAAGGAAAAAGAAAGCAATAAGTCTCAATGCATAAGGTTTTATATGTTTTTATCATTTTAGCAAAAACAGTCCCACAAATGGTTTGCCTGTCAGGCAAGCATGTTCATTTCAACAAAAGTCAATCTATTTTTTCTTAGCATTGAGTTCTAAGCTAAGAATTTTACCAGTGTCTCTCTCTTTATGATTTGTGTGTAAAGGATAGTGCTACAATAGGATGTGAATTGCAAAGTAGGATGTAAATGCAAAATTCAATATTTTTTAAATATGTAAGCAGAGGATTTGATAAATCTATCCTTAAACCTGTGACTGTTCAGTACACCCTCAATTCCAGTTTTTGTTATTTAAAACTATTCTTTTCTGAAATTGGTATAGCTAACTTCCGAATTCTGTCAAAAAAAAGTTTGACTTATTTTTGTCCTTGGATTTTTCTTCACAGCTTTTTTACTGAAGTCATGGCACTGTTTTTTAGTTGCCTATCTAGGTAATTTTAAAAACAAATTTAGATTTTGGCATTTGGGGTAGGAACTTACACTACTAGCTAGCTTATACTCTCCTTCTTTATAGCTCACACATAATTCAGATGAGATAAATTCCCTCTAAGGATGTTATGGGCGTAAAGGGAACATGGAAATCAGAATGACAGTGCCTTTTCTGATAATACCATTTAATTCTTCGTATGAGCAAAAGTTGGGGCTGTACTAACAGGGAAAGAAAATACATCCCTATCACTGTAAGACAATGCCAGCATTAAAACAGTGCCGTAACATTTGCTTATCCTTTGTAAAATGAATACTAGAATGCAGGTGGCAGGCAACCATGATAATTAAGAGATGTATTAGAATATATTTCTTTATAAAAATTCTGTACATTTTACAAGATTCATTTCTATCTTCTGTCTACCTGTCTTTTGTAGTTTCTGGGTTACTCCTGTGCATATACCTGAGAAATAGACCTGATTATCTCTAGCGTCCACGTGGAATAGAGACTGCCCAAAGACACTTGGGACACGAGTTGGGGGGAGGTTGTGATTGAGTTTCATGACACTCATATCCCAGACCTCTGACAGCAGTGAGCACAGTTAATTGGCCGATGTTGTGACTTCGTCCTTGTTTTTTTTTTTTTTTAAATATGACCTGCATAAATATTCCTGGAGCAACCCAAACATACTCGTGGGATAGAGCACCTGACATGATTCAGGAAGGTCATCTAATTAGTTTATATATTTTTCTCAGGGGACCTTCTATTTTTTTTAATATAATAAAAGGTCCATACTTATGACCACAGGGAAAGGATATATTAATGTATGTAGCAGATACGTAGTCACTTACATCTGTACACTTATTTTTTGTGCTACTTTTTAGCCTTCTTCCCGGCGGCTTGGACTGTCTTGTGCCAACTGTCACACCACAACCACCACCTTGTGGCGCAGAAATGCTGAAGGCGAACCTGTGTGCAATGCTTGTGGACTCTACATGAAACTCCATGGGGTGCGCCACCTGTTTGCTCCTGTGTATACTTGTCTAGTCTCTCATTTGTACGTGGGGTCCATTAAAAAAAAGTCGAGGGGATGAAAGTGAGGAATCTGGTGTTCTCTATGCACATTATTGAATTGAGGATGTTAATTATAATACAATTACCTTATATATATAATATATAGGTATATATATAATATATATAATATATAGGTATATATATAATATATAGGTATATACCTATATATTATTGTATTGTATGTAATTGTATTATAATATAGGTAATATAATAAGGTAATATACCTTATATATAAAACAATTACCTTATATATCAATAAGAAACAAGAAAATTCTGCCAATTAAACTGTCATACACATCCATGGTAAGACACCCCAATTTTAGAAATAACAAAAAGTACTTCTAAATGAAATGAAAAATCTACATTTTAGAATCAAACATAGTAGTGACTTTTTTTTTCAAACTGTATACTCAAAAAAGAAAAAGCATAGAACCAACTAGAAATGCACAGTAACTAGTTTATATCTTTATATCTATATATGCAGGTCCCTTTATGCAAAGGAGCAATGATATATTTGGTAGTCAAACTTAGCAACATCTTTTGAAGGATAGCATGAAATATAAACACATCATTCTTAAAAAGGAAATTAACCTTGTATGTGTAGGAGGAAGAGGATACACAATGTCCTTAAAATAAAATGCATACCCCGCGGTTTTACTCTACAATTGAAGTTGTTAAAAATGATAAAACAGTTAAGTTGAAGGAAAAATTTTCCCTGGCAAATCATCTCATTTTTCTCCAAAGGAATCTGTATTTGATGGGGAAAGTATAGTCTGTACATTTTGAGATCTATTGAGGATGTATAAAAATTGGACTGAAATTGATGCCAACTTCTGTTAAGTGAGGGCTTTCAGTACTCAGTACTGATGTTGAGTTCTTTGGTTAAAGTTGGATTTTTCAATATAATATTTATTAAACTTAAAGTCTGTATGAAAATTTTTTTAGGTGCCTCGACCGCTTGCTATGAAAAAAGAGGGAATTCAAACCAGGAAAAGAAAACCTAAGAACATAAATAAGTCAAAGGCTTGCTCTGGTAAATAAAATGCTATTTGATTGAAAGGTATTGGCCAACTGTAAGACTAGAATATGTGTATATTTATGAGGTTAATTTTGACTGTTGCAGGTAGCAGCAATAATTCTGTTCCTATGACTCCAACTTCCACCTCTTCAAACTCAGATGACTGCAGCAAAAATACTTCCCCTACAACACAACCAACAGCCTCAGGGGTAAGTGTGAAAGCAACGCAGAGTCTTTCAAAGCTAGTGGGTTGCTCTCTAGTATTTTATCTCAAATTTTATCTTATCTAGTAGTACAATAATCTAAACCAACAGTTCAGTTGAGTTAGCTGATACCTAAGAATAGTTTTCAGAGGAGATTACATTTGAATGTCAACAAAATGACAAACTTAAGTACTTTACAAACCTCTTAATTAAGATCTATATCATTTTTTATGGTTAAATTAACCCAAGTAGAAGCAAGAAGTTTTGGTTTGAAGTGCTTGAAGTTGTTTTATTTCCAGGTTTCTGTCTGAGCTGCTGTATATATATATTTCTGATGGAGATCAGAACAACTATGAACTCTGAGGTTTTACGTATGTCTCTGCCCATGGCCTTTATATTGCTTTTGCTTATCATAACAACTCCATCTTTTTTCCCTTCATTGTTGTTCTCTTCTTCCCTTACTATTTATTTATTTATTTATTTAAAGCAAAGCTTAGCATTATGTATTCTCTGGTGCCGTATTTACTGATCATCCTTCACCCGCTGGCCCCTTGCTGGGGGCTCTGGCCTTGTAATGTGCCTTCATGATAAAACCTGGCTTGCTTCAGCCTTTGCCCAGGCTTGGTTGGTTTGTGAGGTTTGTGAGTAATTCATGCTCCTAAGAGTAAGGATGCTGGGGGCTTTGTGAGGATCCCAGTTTCTGTAAAGGTGTGATTCCCACCCTAAATTTGTTTCCCAAATTTACCTGGAATGCTCTTGAAGCACAACCAGGCTTTACCCTAGGCCTCCGTGGGATCCGGGCACCTGATCTGGGCCACAGGACTTTACAGCAGGCCCTGGTGATTTTTTTTTTTTTTTTTAGGATTATGCTAGTTTAAGGCAAAACACCAGCATTAAAACCCCTATTTACTTAGTAATTGTTGTTGTTGTTGTTGTTGTTTTACATGTAGCTTTGCCCTGTTTGGGGTACTTTGAAATTCTACAGATTCCTGGGCCCCGCCCTGGATTTTCCAAGTCAAAGTCTCTGGGGTGGGGCTTGGAGAATTGTGTTTTTGAACCAGCCGCCCCAGGTGAAATTGAAGCTTTTACCCCCTCGAGGTGTCTTCTTCGGACCTGGGTTTTGGAACCACAGAGCTGGTTTCTTTTCGTCGTATTTTGAAAATGAAACATTAAAAAAAATTAAACTTGATGTTTCTGTTGGTCCTCCATCCCAAATTCTTTTGGGCTTTTTCTTTTGCTTTAATGACCCAAGAAGTCTGTTCAGAATTTTTCACAAGGCAAAAAAAAGCCTTTCCGTTGTTTGTTGCAGATAGATGTTAAAGAACATTTGTAGCCTTTGTAAAGGTGCAAGATGATGTTGGTTTTTTGTTTTTTTTGTTTTTGTTTTTGTTTTGTACAGAGGGTTAGGTGTAATTTTAAGAGTCTCGGGTGGTAAATAGAACAGTTACTTCCGTGGAAATGGAAAAATAAAATATTATTTATTCCTTATGTTCTAAGTCCTCAGCAGCACTTCCGTAGCAGCTACATGAGGCAGAACGAGGTCCTGGTTTTTGAATGTGCTGGGGGAGCAGCCATCCAGGTTTCCGGTTTGGGTGTCAGTCTGTTCAGCCGAACGGGGATGGCTGCGGGCTTCTGGTCACTTGAGTTTGTCAAGGTCAGCTGAAGTCTGGAAAAAGCCAGATTTGAATGATAAATGGCACAGGAATACAGGTATTTGCCCAACAATGGACTTGGGGACGTGTTGTTCCTTTTGCTTTCCTGGTTTTGTGATGTGAAATTTCAAGAAGGGCCCCTTTGTGAGGCTGATCCGTCCTCCTCCGAGGGATGAACGGTGGGAAGTCAGTGATGGGGTCTGGCTCTGGCCTTGCCTGCAGGAGGGACCGCGGGAGCCCTACCCCATGTGCGGGCCATATCCCAGCAGCTTGGCTGGGCATCTCATCTCCCTTGAGAGCCCGCATGCTGGAGACAGCTTGCTGGCCCTCGCCCTTCGGAGGAATGCTCCATTCTTTGCTAGAGGCCAGGAGGCAGAGCAATAAGGATTTTGGAGGTTGGTGGAGTTGGAGAACAGTTCTACACCACGTCTTGTGCTGTAAGCCCCCCCTAGCACTCCTTAGCCCTGGCAGCCTCTACCAGAGCCAGCCCTGTGAGCTGCTGACTGCAGGGCAGGGTGTGTGTGTGTGTGTGTGTGTGTGTGTGTGAGCTCACTTGTGTGAGCTTGTATGAGCCCAAGCCACCTCAAAAGGTTTCCTGACACCTTTTCCCAGGGCAGGGGTGCAGATTGCCTGCCCTCTTCTCCCTACAGGGACCCCACTCCCCCAGTGTTCTCTCACCCGTTAGTCCATCACGGATGGCTCCAGCAACCCCTATTTGACAGGGCTGTCCTGGAGAACAGGCCCACATGACAGAAAGAAACCAGTCCACTGCCTGCCTTTGGGAACTGTCCCCCTCCATGAATAATGGTTGTAGACCCAGGCGGTCTCCCCAGGTGACTACTGAGGAGTGCCAGTATGTGTGCATCGTGGTCCCTGAGGACCTTCAGGGCCTTCTCTGGGTGGGTTGGGTCTTGGCATGTGTCTGCTGAGGACCTGTGAAGGGGACGGACCTTGCTGGGGGAGTTTTCTGTGAGCTGCTGGTGGAAGCATTTTGGGAACGGTGGCTGTCTTGACAAGATGCATCATTTTCCTCCTATTTTGGTCACAGTTCCTGTAACATTGGAGACTGGATGATAGGATTTGGGGAAGTTCTGTAGGTGAGAAAAACAGTTTTATGTGCATAGCAAGGTTGTGCCTGGTACTCAGCACACAGCGCCCTGGGTGGCTCAGCCTTTAAGCCTCCTTTAATGATGGGCCCATCCCATTGATCTCCAGTGGCCCCCATGGCTGACGTGGTGGAAATTCGTAGTTCTGGTTATTTCACTTGAATAGGGTCATCAGAGCTACAAAACAAAGGCTAATCTTAGGCATACTCCCAGTGGAAGATAGGAAGGGGAGGGCACATGATGTAAGTGGCAACTTTAATGATGGGAACAGCAAGGAAGTCAAAGGTGGTTGCAGTGGTCCACAGCAGACCTGCTGTTCTTTTAAACCCAGCGCCCCCCCCCCCCCGCCCCAGGCCCCTCCAGAAAGCAGCATAGGAGATAGTCAGTAGTAGCCTTCCCTGCAGGCTCCTTTTTAAATCCTGGTATTCTGCACTGCCCTGCATGTGGGGGCACCAGGTTCCCATGGCTGGTTCCTGACCTACCCTGGCAGGAGCTAAGTGTTCTGGAGGGAGGGTAGTTGTCTGCTGCTGTGAGCAAAGGCTTGACAAGTGTCTCAGGGCCACATAAACATTGTTGCCGTGCTCTGAGGCCTTATGTCTTCCCTTACTTACATGATAAAGCTACAATGTCTTAGCTTTCTGTATACTTATTGCTAATTTGTGTTCAATTTAGACCTCTTGGAAAAAGAAGACAATCCTCCTGATGGTCATCAGGTTGCTGACTTGGCTACCTTACGACACAGTTTTGCAAGCT
>PISX010002041.1:0-120487 GCA_004024625.1 Mellivora capensis | reverse complement strand
TTTATGTCTTCCCTTACTTACATGATAAAGCTACAATGTCTTAGCTTTCTGTATACTTATTGCTAATTTGTGTTCAATTTAGACCTCTTGGAAAAAGAAGACAATCCTCCTGATGGTCATCAGGTTGCTGACTTGGCTACCTTACGACACAGTTTTGCAAGCTCTTTTTTTTTTTTTTTAATGACTCAGTTTCTCTCTGTCGGTTTTCTGTGTGGTGTGTGTGTGTTGGAGACGGAGGGAAAGCAGTGTTTTTTTCCTCTGAGATTGGGAAGGCTGACTGCCATGCAGCCTCGTATTATTAAAACAGCCTCTGTCTTATTCTTTCAGATTCTCGTGTTTGTTAAGAAATGTGTTAAACTTAAATTTTGATAGACAGTTGATTAGTTTTGTGCCTTTTGAACTTAAAGACAAATTTTCCAAGAAAGGTCTTAATGCGGTAAAATTTTCTTACACATAGACGTTTACTGAAAAATAGGTATTCGGTTGACTTAAATAGATAACATTTTCTTTGGCATTTATATTCTCTGGTAGATTGATTGTAAGAATATTTAAATCATTCCTTGAATTCCATTTATTGACTAAATTACATTTTATAGGTTTTTTTTTTTTTTTTTTTGGTTGTTACTTCAGAGGCAAATCAGGAAGATGTTCTGTGTTAGCAATTCCCAAATTACATTTATTTGTTTTCCAAATAAGATTCGATGATCTATAAATATTCTTAACCCCTCCTATGATTTGTAACTAAAAATTAATAAAACTGGAGAATTACTCTACATATATGTAAAATATAGATATTGTGTATGTGTAATAGGTATGTATACTATGTAGATACCATATATATAAGTATATATATATGTTTTATAGCTCAGTCCCCAAATTTTATAGATAAAAGATATTTCACAATTTCCTTTGTGACAGGAAGAATGAATTTGGGGATGAAATTAGCAGTAAGACAGTAATGTCTGCGAATAAGAAATCAGTGAACATATTTGCCTGCCTAAAAGTAGTTCCACGAATAATTACTCTTAAAAAATTAAAAGCTACTTAAGTTTATTATTAAAACTGCAACTACAGTGTTGAAGTCATCATGAAACATACAACATCCCACATTGGAATAAATGGAGATGAATTCTGTCAGACTAATCCTTCTTGCTTTATGGTCCTTGCTGGATTTAAAAAGTAACTGTGCCCTGGAAGGCGCTGCTTACAATGGAGTAAAACAAGGGACCTGATCTCAGATTGTTGCTGATGTGGTGGGTAGGGGTGGGGGGAGCATGTGTAGAGACTGCCAGTCAGACGTCGAAGGTGCCTTAAATGAGGGTCACCTTGGGGTAGGAATCGGAAGGAGGGAGCGGTTGCATTTGAATGAATGGAAAGGGACTTTCAGTGCAAAGGAAACGCTGGGCTGGAGTGCTCCAGAAAGGGGCTTGGGCATCTGCGCTACTTTGAGGACATAGTTGTTAGTGTCTGGTGTTGCTGGAGCATCGGGTGTGGAGTCAGAGGCAGGAGGTGAGACTGTGGGGTGCAGAAGTGGAAGGTACACCTTTAAACAGGCAGAAATCAATCAAGGCAGCCTTAAGTGGGGCTCAGAGTGCCTTCATTTCTAAATGTGGACTTGTCTAATCCCTAAACGCCTGTCTCTCTCTGTGCTAGAGTCCCACAATGAAAGCATTCTTCAGAGGATTTTGGTAATTGATGTAAACAAATGCTAGCATGCTCCTGCTTGGACATTTTACAAGCAGGGTTCCCCCTCATAATTAGTAAGGAAAGGACTCCCTCTAAGAGCTGGTGGCACGCACTGGCCTCAGGGCAGACACTGTAGGCCTCGGGCTTAGTTCTCTGTGCCCATGGATTCTGAGGGCGAGATGGTGTGGGCTGGCTGCCTGCTGAATCTTCTCCAGAGCGACGCATACCAGACACGTGTGTTGGCGATAGGAAATTTTTCTGTACCTTTGTGGTGCATTGCTGGTTAATAGACAAGCTTCCACAAAGAGAGGCAGATGTCCTCAGCCTGAGACAAAGACCCCATCTCAGATTGGATGCTGGCTGATCTGCCCCTTTGGGTGGGGGGAGCCTTAACTGCTGATGGGTCATTTTCTCAATACTAAATAGATGCCTGCCTTCCTGCCTCATTTATTCTCTGGGATGCTGTGTGCCTAGATAGACCTGTGTCCTGACTGCTGTCCCTCCTTGGTGATAACTGTATTCAATGACCTGGTCAGAAGAAACACTGCTTCTGGGCTGTGTAGTGCTAAACCTTGGGCTGTAAGGGGTTTGAAAGAGTTAATGTGCACCCCAAGTGCTTCCAGGGTATCTGGGTGTCCTCAGAAGGCCTTGTGAAGAATGGCTTGGTACTTGTAGGTTAATATTTAAAGTTCTTTTTTATAGATTTTATGTGTTAATATTTGCATCCTATGTTGAAAATTGGAAAATGCCGCTTTCCCGTCACATAACTTGCTTCCGTATTAGCAAATTTAGACAATGCTGTCATCTTCTCCAGGTGATTGGATCACGCTGGGATTTATGATTTACTATGGCATTCTGGTTGGTCACAAAATAATTCTGGTTATTATTGATTATTCCCACAATAGTTAAGTAGCTGAAAGGTACATTCGAGGACTCACATGTACCGTATGAGCTGTTTTCACTCAGAGAAACTTGACTCCGCAGAGCAGTTCTGAGTGAGGCTCCTGGAGGAGGACAGAAAAATGACTGCTCATCTCTTCAGTTCAGTATTTTTTAACAGGAGCCTTTAGGTTGCAGGAGAGCAGGGCATTTTATTAGTGTTAGACCTGCATTTTGTCACTGTACTGTTGCTCTTGAAAAGCTCTCTCCCTTGTCCATACTTCATCATTTACAAGATTCTGGACGTAGGAAAGCAGAAACCTGCTTCTGCAAGTACTCTGTGTGTCAGGTGTTCTGTGTTCATTCTCTCTTTTATTCATAATTACCGCCTTACCTGTGGTGTGACATTTCCGTTTTGATTTGGGTGGGGGGGGAGTCGGACTCAGGACAAAGTAACAGGCTCAAGGTTATATGCATATTAAGAGGCAGGATTTGGACCCAGGTGTGGCAGTTGGTGTTCATCACTGGCATACTAGATTTTTTTTTTTTACTACTTGATTTAATTAGTTTAAATTCAGTTCATTAACATGTAGTATATTACTAGTTGTAGTGTGGCATACTCGAGTAAGACATGATAGGTGATAGTGAAATCTTCAGAGAGAAGACATACATTCTTAAAGAAATCTGACTAATTTTCATTAGTAATTTGAACATCAAAAAATCGTCCTGCAGGTGGGAAACAGGTGGGAAAATTTCACCAGAGAAGTGATTTGCTTGTAACCAAACATAAGGCACATTGTACAGATTTTCACATATTTCTAAATAAATTGTCTTACAGTACTAAGACCGTGTTAATTGGATAATAAAAGGATAGCAGGTAGTGAAATTTACTGCGGTTGATGCACCTAACATGATTATTGGAAAGGCTTTCTTACAATATCAAATACAAAGTCGTAGTACTAACATCCTTCTAATGGTGTGATTTCAATCTAATAATCATGAGTGCCACGTTAGTTGGAATTGTTCACAATCTTCAATTTGCCTTCAGTTTGTTTTTATGAAATCATTGAAAAAGCATTTAGTAGGCAAGTGTCCATTTCCCCGCAGAATTTATGGTCCACGATACTCTATTCTAAATGAATAAAAAGAGTTAAAAAGTCATTAATCTCCCACCAGGGTCTGAGAGAGTGCTGCAGTTAGGTTTTATTATTGCCTCATTTATAAGCTAGGATCCAGAGTGACTCCATAAGGTCACAGACCCAGCTGGTGTTGAAGCCGGGGCTGGAACCGATGTCTCCTGCCTCCTTACCACTCCCAGGGAGTTGACCCATCATCACAGTTATTAATATCCCACTTGCCACTTGCTACAAGCCATGAACGTAAATATTTTGTTGGCATTTTATCTTCACCCTCCCTACGTGCCAGGCTCCCTTTCTTCTTTCAGTTCCTTCTAATAACTCACGTTCCTGTCTGACCACATTGGCCTTTGCTGAGAAAGTCACACGCCAACCTGGCAGGGAACATGGAAGCGTGTGGAGTTCGCATACTTTCATTCTGATCTCAAGGACTTTTCTAGACTTCCCCCTTTTTGTCTTGTCTGCTCGGCGCGTGTGTGTATGTGCACGCCTGTGCGCATGTGCACGCCTGTGTGTGATGGGGAGGAGAGTGAGGAGGAAGGAAGGGTTCAGGACGCATTGCACTACATTTAATATCCAGTGCTTTTATATATGTATCAGGAGTCAGCCCAACTGTATCGTCCTTTAAATAGTTTCTAATACATATATCCATGCAATTTATCACAGGACTGTGGTTTATTTAATAAGTGACGCATTATCACAGTCTGAAAGCCCAAATGCTAGGTGAGGAAGAAGTGGGGGCAGGCTGTCCTGCGTCTTCTCATGGCCTCAGGTTAGTTAGAAGGCTTCATCTCAGAACACACATTTCTCTGTAGATTACAGATTTCCTTGTAGTCTCCCCCCTGCCCCCCGCCCTGCCTCCGTAAGAATATACAAATTGTCACAAAACATGAAATAATGTTCCGGGAAAACATGGCCAAATTTAAGAAATCCTGGCTTCGAATGCTCTGAAATGTTATTGCTAAATGAATCTTCGAAGAAAATGAATTCCTTTACTGGAACAAAAGTAATTTATTATGCCTTTCATGGGTGTCTGCCAAAAGAGTCACTAGCAATATGAAGATCTAATGGATATGAATTAAATACAATCTGCTAGCTTTTTTCCTGTTGAGATCTACCTGTTAATTTTTTTCCTGAAATTTTAATAATTTTAAAAAAGCATCTCCAAAGCCAGGTGTTGGTATATGCGATAAGTCGTAATTCGGATCGGGTTGCCCCAGAGCCGGCACTTGGCAGTTGTGGGGCTGAGCACGGACAGATGTTTCTGTTGGCCTCAGATTTTAAGAAAGACTTGAAAAATAAATGACAGGTATTGATCTCTGTGTCCTGTTGGAGTCTTGTGAGTAAATAGTCCCAAGTCAGTATCTGAGGATGTTTAAATTTACTTGCTGTGCTGCTGTTTTCATTGTTAACATGGCCTGTTTCACTGGAGCTGGGGCACACACTTGGGAATCCTATTTTATCTTACTAAAGACACACACTTTGAATTTAAAGCCCTTGATTAAGCTTATTTGCTGGATTCTTGGTGAAGCCTCCATAGGGTCTGAAGTTTATTCTGGGGGTTCACAGATTAGCAGCTGGAAGGAAACAAATTCAGGCATCCAGGCGCTAGCTCCAGCTGTACGTGTGACTATGGTAAGCTGCCAAGGTTTTGTAAAGCCTCTGTTTTCCTCCTCCTAAAGGGAAAAGTAATTCCTACCATCTGGTCCTCAAGAGCATTGTGTAGCATAAGTGGGAGATGCCCGCAGACCTCTTTGAAGCCCAAGAAGAGCAGCGCTATTTAAACATAATCTTGGAGTTCATGGCATTGTTTTTTTTTCCACCCCAAGACACTAGAAATAACTCCTTACATTTCTACCGGGGGAAATTAAGAGCTGTAGACTCACGGTATTAACAAAGTAAGCATGGGTTTTGTTTTGTTTTGTTTTTAAGATTTTATTTGAGGGGTACCTGGGTGGCCCAGTGGGTTAAAGCCTCTGCCTTCAGCTCAGGTCAGGATCCCAGGGTCCTGGGATTGAGCCCTGCATGGGGCGCTCTGCTCAGCGGGAAGCCTGCTTCTCCCTCCCTCCCTCTCTGCCTGCTTCTCTGCCTACTTGTCATCTCTGTTGAATAAATAAAAACCTTAAAAAAAAAAAAGATTTTACTTATTGGAGAGAGCGTGCAGGAGTGTGTGTTGTGTTGTGGGGATGGGAGGGGCAGAGGGAGAAGCAGACTCCCCACTGAGCTGGGAGACTGACATAGGGCTCAATCCCAGGACCCCGACATCATGAGATTGCAACCTGAGCTGAAAAGGCTTAACCAACTGAGACACCCAGGCATCCCTAAAGTAACCATGTGTTAAAAAATTTTCGTTTTTCTGATAGTCACAATTTTTCATTCCTTGTGACACTTAGTACTTTCCCTTCATCATGCTGTATTGCAAATGCTGCCTGCTTCTCCGACCATGGTCTGCTTCCTCCGATTAAGATGGTGAGATTAAGATACTCATCCAGTTTGAAAAGCCAGTTCCGTTATAAAAGATCATAATTCACCAGGTTTAAATCTTTCCTCAGGATCCATTACGACTTTGACTAGAATAGAGTCATCCGTTTTGATTCATTTTAGAAGATAAACTTTTCCTTTAGAATGCCAGTGACTTCAAGTCATGGGACAAACCCTTCCCCCCCCTTTTTAAAAAAAATTTATTATTTATTAGAGAACAGAGAGAGAGAGTGCAGGGGCAAGGGGGAAGGAGCAGAGGGAAAGGGAGAAGCAAGCTCCTTCCTCAGTGAGGAGGGAGCCCAGTGCAGGGCTCCATTCCCAGAACCTTGAGACCATGACCTGAACCAAAGACAGACATTGAACTGACTGAGCCACCCAGGTGGCCCTGTAATCAGCATTTTACTATTTGTCCAAGGTCATTTCAACTTTGGGCTATGCCTTTTTTTCACCGCTACAAACTTGCTATTTGAATGTGTACCGGTGTATAAAACAGTCTCCTTTTCCCAGGGTAGATTGTGTGCATAGAATTGTTCTTCCCCTCCTTAAAAAGGGCATCATCCTGGGGTATGGATGGAACCTGGCCTACTGAGGCCCAGAAGGGGTGAAAGGACCCAAGAGGACAGCCAGAGAGCTCTCCATTGAAGAATTTGCTTGTTAAATCACACAAAAAAATAACTAAAATAATTCTGCTAAAAACTGAATTAGGTTAATGGCTGCAGGCACAATGACTCTCTTTGGGAGAGAAGGTGCTTAATGTTCTTTCCAGTTATTTGAGTTGTTAATGGGAGACATAAAGGGTTTTGTTGTGATTGACAATTTTTAGGATTTTTACGGGTCCTGATGGAGATGGAACCCTAGTGTGTGTATCTTCTTGTGCCACTTCACCTAAACTCTAATTGGTGAGCCACTTTTGTGTCTCCCTCCAAACTGAAATAAGTCCAGTTTTTAGAGTTTACTTATCTGAAAGTGTTTCTCCTTTGTTGGAATTTACACACGGTTATTTTTTATTTTATTTTATTTTATTTTTTGAGGCAGGCCACTGTAAAGCACTGTAAGAGCCTAACCTAGAGGTTACAAAAGCAGAGAAGAGCGTTGGCAGTGAGGGATGGCTGGTTTTCTCTCAGACAAGAAAAAGCCGTAGCCACAAGCTTACTTAGATGTGTAGGAAGGACAGATCAGAGGCCATGGAAGCCGACAAGTCTGAGTTCTAACTAGGGAGGTAGTGTGATGATCATTAGAGTCTTAGCTCTGGGAATGATCACACACTCACCTCAACCTGCCTGAGGCTATGTGTTTTGTTTCTTCTGCTCAGGACTCGGTTAATAGAGATTGTAACACAGAGGACTGAACACATTCTAGAAGACTCCTTTTTGGTTTCCTTCCTTTCAGAGATGAAATTGATGTTTGTAATTCACAAGCTAGAGAAGCCGTGTTCTGCAATGGCTGTGTCCTCTCTAAGGTTCCCGTTGCTCTGATGAGTCGCTCTGCAGAGCTGCTTTAGGAGCTGTCTCTGAGCCTGACTATAAGAGGAATGTGCAGTAGTGGGAAAGATAAGAGAACAGACAGGGTTGGTGAGCCCCCTGTGAGCCAGACACTGCTGGGCACTGACTTCAGGAGTTCATCATATTAGAAATCCTTGACTCTTCAGGGGATGCTCAGGTGGCTCAATCGGTTAAGCCTCTGCCTTCCGCTCAGGTCATGATCCTAGGGTCCTAGGATCGAGCCCCATGCTGGGCTCCCTGCTCAGTGGAGAGCCTACTTCACCCTCTGCCTCTGCCTGCCTCTCTGCCTCCTTGTGCACTCATTCTCAAGTAAATAAACTCTAAAATATATATATATATATATATATATATATATAAATCTTGACTTTCCCAGATACATGTCCAAAAGTTGTTTGCACAGGAAAAAAAAAATCCATGTGATCTGAAGATGAACTGTGCCTACTTCACAAGCTAGTGGACATTCTCCATGTGGCTGCCTGGCAGAAGCCTGGGTTGTTAGTCCCTGAAATCATTTATTCCTTGAAGAGGAGATTGCCAGCCCAGCCACTCAGCCGGGTCTCCTCTACCTAACCTGGCCTGAGTTCAGTGCTAATCCCTGGCCGAGTCTGGAGCTGATAACGCATTCTTTGTACAGGAAGTGCCTCCATTTTCAGTTGTCTGTGGGAGGGTGGAGGGCAGATAAGCTGTGAATGGAAACACAGAACAGATTTCTGCCCCACCCTCATAATGCACTTTGATCAGAGAAAGCGAGGACCTCCGCCTGCGTGAGCTGCCCACCCAGAGGAGGAAGGATGGTTCAGCTGTGGGCATTGTGGAAATGCTCCCCTCAGAGCTCCTGCAGGAACGCTGCGGGTTAGGTGGGTTTCAGTTAGTGAAGTGCTGGCTTTTTTCTATGTTCAGATAATTGCCATCTGAACTAGGGTCCTTTCAAGGGTTTAACTAGATGTGGGAAAACATAATCACCAATCAGAATTTACACTTAGAATTTTCTGTTGTGTTCCAGGTCCAGGGTTCTAAGTTTTCTCTTCATTTTTCCTCCAAGTTGTATTGATTCTGGATAAGGTAGCTCCTGAACCTCATCAAAGAGGGAAAGACACTTCAAACAAGAACAAGTCAGGTTTCATAAGGAGAGTTGTGCTGATTCTGGATTATTCACACAGAATACTGTTCTCAAGAGCTCGGATTCCCCCATTGTAGTGTGTTCAGCGTTTCAGCATACTTGGAACCACGTTTCACACATCAGCCAGGGTCCAGCCAGGGTCCAGCCGGTGGCAGGTGGCATGGATGGAGATACCTTCAGGGGGTGCATGGGGGCCCCTTCTGGTCCCACTTAGTGCCTCCACTCAGATTCCTCCCTATTTTCATGCTACTTTATGACTCTTTCCATCCCTCAAGTGCTTGTATTTCTGGTGCTAATGTTTTCAAAAGCCTTCTCCAAAGTTAGACTGCCTTGCGCCATTCAGTTGAAATATCAAAGGAAGGCACTGATGGCTAATAGATGGTCTTCTGTCTGCACATGCTACTGGGTTCCCTTGAAATACTTTTTGTATGTGCATAAACTGTAATGATGACAGAATTTATATCCTGCTGTTTTTCAGTTAACACTGCATTACAGGATTTTTTCCACTTTGCTACGTGATCTTATTATTTTTGATAATTGCATAATAGTTCATTGAGCGGATGTACCTTGCTTTTCCAAACCATCCCTTATTATTAGGCATTAGATTATTTCCATGGTTTCCAACTATTATAAGTTAACCTGCAATGGATGTCTTCCCTTGTGGAGCCTTTCCCTTCCTTTGAATTCTTTCCTTACACATTCCCAGAAGTGAAATTACAGAGCTCAGTAGGGTATAAGGTTCTTAGTAGCTTTGCTAACTGCCTTCCAAGGCATATACCAGAATACAGCCCTACTGGCCATGGATGAGGGGACTGCGGTTATCAGTCTCATCTCATCACTAGAATCTCATTATGTATCATTACATAAACATTTTTAATTAAGGTATGATTGATACACAAAAGCTGTATGTTGCAGTATTTCATGTTTAAATAGTTACAAATAAGGTTTTCAAGTGTTGGCACAAGCACTTGTTCCATTTTCTCCTGAGAAAGTCAGATGTTGCTTTTGATTTCAGATGAGCTGATAGGGGTCACTCATGTAATCATGTAATCATGTAAATGTCACTCAATGTAAGGGCGTTTGCCTGCCCTTTGATGCAGGAGTCCTGGTCTGCCATTTAGCTTAACATTTTTGACTGAACAACGAAGACAATAATAGGTACTTGAGTTGGTAGCTTTTGGAATTAATGCTCAAGTATTAAGAATAATGTTCAAGGTACTAGGATTTCTTTAATGTTGTTTATTTGAAGAAGGCCCATGAGCCTTTTGAAAGGCTAAGGGAGCACCTTTTTTTTTTTTTCCCCCCTGAAGAGTTGTCAGTAACAATTAGAAGAAAGTCATTGCTGAAGTGGATGGTTTTCACTTAGTTCTGAATGAATTCCCCTTCTGCTCCTGCTAAGTGATGGTGGTAACTCACCCGGTGAAGGGCAGACTTGGGGAGATTAAATTAGGTCTATGCTCCTTAGCAAGGATAATAAAATACTAACAGTATTGTATACTTGTGTTGTCCTTCCTGTTTTCAGATACTGTTGGCAATGCTTTATGTTAATGAATTTAATTCTTGGAATAACTTTAGGACATAGGTGCCTCCCCTTCATTTTCTAGGGGTGCCTGGATGGCTCAGTTAAGTGTCCATCTGGCTCTTGATTCCAGCTCAGGTCATGATCTCGGGGTCCCCGGGATTAAGCCCCACATTGGTCTCTGTGCTCAGCGCAGAGTCAGCTTGTCTTTCTCCCTCTGCTGCTCCCCCTGCTTGTTCTCTCTCCCTAAAATAAAATATTTTAAAAAACTTTCCACTTTCGAGGTAAGAAGCTGAGGCATAGAGAGTTTTAAGTCTGGCCTTCTGGTTTACCTACCATATTGTCTCCTGGCCTCCTTTGCTTATCCTCCTGTTTCAGAAGGCCTCTGGTATGTCCTGCGTGCACTGCAAGGGATTACCACGCTGATCTTTTAGAAGCACTGACTCCTCACAGCCCTACCTGATGGGTGATGAGAAGGCAAGTTTACCCAGGGAGGAGGCTTGGAGAAGAGGTGACCTTTACTCAGTAGATGGCTGAACCAAGGCTGCATGCGGTCCATCCCCAGGAATCCTGCCCCTCTGATCCTTTTTTGACCTATTGCCCCACCTCCATATCTCAGCCACTCATTTGTCATTCATGATAGGCAGTTGATGATTGTTACTTTCCAGTGTGTATGTGGCCTGGGAGCTTGTCCAGGGAGTGACTGTCTCTTTGGGGCTCATGGTCCCGGTGCCTGGCTCTCAGAAGGCACCTTGCTAATGTTTACTGTTGCTGCCTGACCCCTCTGCTGTCTCAGCCTGTCTGGTGAGGTGAGGTAGCCTGCTTCCTGGGCCAGTCCAGGTACCCTTTTTGTTTCAGAAAATAAACTTGGCTGTCAGACTCAGTGCTTTTTCTGGGATTAGGTAGATCAGTATGAGATTGGTTGAATGTGACAAATCATTTATAATTGCACTCTTTTTGTTAATTGTCTAGTAGCTCCTTTCTCAAACAAGTCCTTTCGTAATAGAATATCACCCTTTTGTTTATTATTTCTTCAGCGGGTGAATCTGGGTCCATGTGGGTTTGCTCACAGTGGTTTCTGGACTTAATGGCTAACGTGAATTACCATATTCATGGGTAACCAAACCCATTGCTTTGGTGTGTTTGAAAGATTATTTCAGTCATTTCAAAACCTATTTTAAGTTTCAGTCATCTTAATGACTTCACGAAATTTGCTTTCTTAGGCACCCAAAGCCCTCAGTTTAAGTCTCATGTTAAAAAGAAGTTGGAGTGTGGATGTACGGTTGTGGCTGGATTTTTACAAACCCTCATTTTTGCCAGGAAAGGGAAGGATTGGTGGGTTACCTGTGAGGGGTGGGATGGGCAGTTAGGAATCCCCATGGCCAGACCTCCTGAAGCCCTCCTTCCTAGCCTCATGCAGTTACGGTGAGGATGAGAGAAAACGAGGTGTTCAGTTCTATGAAGAGCAGAACCACATTGACTTCCAGGCCCTGAGTGGAACCAGAGGGGCTCAGAGTACCTTCTGTTCAGTGCAGCCTGTGTCTGGTGCCTCATGTTTGACTGAAGGAGATGTCCCATCAGCTCAGCCAGACAAAGGGATGTTTTTGATTCTGCCTGTGTCAAAAAGCAAATAGCTAGAAATTTATGGGATAAAATCCTGGAAGCTAGGAAAAGTAACAGACTTCTGAGTTTTTTAGGCAGAAAGCTGTGATTTAAGTATGGAATCATGGCTAGATTTTTTTTTTTTTTTATCTTCAGCTTTTACTTATTTTAAAATAAATGAGAGAGAACACAAGCAGGGGGAGAAGCAGGTTCCCACTGAGCAGGGAGCCTGATGCAGGACACTGCCCAGGACCCTGGGATCATGACCTCAGGCAAAGGGTGAAGCTTTAACTGACTGAGCCACCCAGGCATCTCTCTCTTTTTTTTTTTTAAGATTTTATTTATTTGACAGAGATCACAAGTGGGCAGAGAGACAAGCAGAGAGAGGGGTGTGGGAAGCAGGCTCCCTGCTGAGCAGAGAGCCTGGTGAGGGACTCGATCCCAGGACCCTGAGATCATGACCTGAGCCGAAGGTAGAGGCTTAACCCACTGAGTCACCCAGGTGCCCCTATTTTTTTAATAAAACTTTTTTTGTTTTGTTTTTTGAATGATCTTAGGATTATAGAGAAGTTGCAGAGGTGACGCAGAGGGTTTCTGTACCCCTCACTCAGTTTCCCAGGTGCTGGCTTCTCAGGTTTCAGGATGCTTTTGTCCAAATCATGGAAGGGACATTGGTCTGTTGACTGACTGAAGATGCTGTACCCCCCGCCCCCAGCCCCCGGTCCCCTCAGGGGCGTCCGTCCCAGACTTGGCCTAGGAAGGCTCCTCTTCATGCTTCGCAGGTCTTCTGAGCCTGCTCTGGACTGTGTATTCTCCATGAGCCTCATTAAGTCTGTCTGACTTAAGGCGACGTTCTGGGCTTTCAGGCCGAAAGGAGGGGGGCAAGCAGACACCTTGCTGAGCAGGGAGCCTGATGCGGGGCTGGGTCCCAGGACCCCACCCGGTGCCCCTACATCCTTAACTTCTTAACCCGGCACAGCATGCCTATAAATGCTGAGGGAAACACCCCGTGTTTCCTGTACCTGGCTGTCAGCACTGCGTGTCGCTGGAGGGAATTGTGGAATGTTCTGCAGGTACAAGTTGCGGCTGATGCCTGTGTACGGGCCAAGTTCTTACACTGGAGGTGGTGTGTGTGCCTGAGCTCAGATTAGTAAGGCCGCTCCAGGAAGATGTGTTGTTGTTGACATACTGGAGCTTCTTCAACCTCCAGGGGCACTGTGTGTGGACGGGGCACTGTCTTTCTGGGTGTTGTTCACGTCACTGACCCTGTCCTTGGAGCCACACGGAGCCGCCTGGGTGTCATGCTAGTCATGGCTAGATTTTTTTTCTTCTCTTAAGTCAAAGGCAACTTTTCTCAAACTGTAGTCTAAACATGATTTTAGTTCTTTTGGTTTGATTCTACTAAGTTACGTCATGTTTTCTATTTGGATGGAGGGAAGGAATGAAACAAGAGAACGGTGACCTTTGGCTTCAACCAATCATGGCCACAGTCATGACAGGTACTTGGTGTTAGTATTTTCTTTATAATGTGCTCTGCCTTCAGAATGGCCCGTTCTCCTTGCAGGAACTAAAGGTAAATGCGGTAGAGACTAAAACCTGCATACACACGAGTTAATTTTCCATGAAGTCGGTGCTGAAAAATTTCATTTATTAGGCCTTGCTGAGATGCATAGCTTTTCCATCTTAGACTTTCCAGCATAAGTGCTAAGCGGTGGCTCTGCTGCGTGTGTGTGTGTGGTGTGCGGTGTGCTCTGTTTTCTCTGGAAATGAGTAGACTGGGGGCATCATGGAGAGCTGTTCACCCAGAGATGTGGTATGTCTCACTCTCAGAGAGCTGAGAGATCGGCGTTTTTTTTACAAATAGGCCTCCCGCCTGTGTCCAGCTGTGTGCTTTGCTGGGGCATTTTGCTGGGTGATTGCTGCCATGAGCTCCCAAGTTCACAGGGAAGTGTTTTAGGAGTTAACATGGCCAGGCTGAGGCCAACGGCACCACGTTCCGGCTGGCCCCACTGCCCATCTCCTTTGTCCCCAGGTTTTTCCTTGCAGGAGAGTGCCGCCTAACAGACTTAATGGATAACTGATTCTCCCCTTCTCTTTTCACTCTCTGTCCCTCTCTTCTGCCAGGCGGGCGCCTCGGTGATGTCTGGCACAGGAGAGAGCACTAATCCGGAGAACAGCGAGCTCAAGTACTCAGGTCAAGATGGGTTGTACATAGGCGTCAGCCTGGCCTCGCCGGCCGAAGTCACATCCTCGGTGAGACAGGATTCCTGGTGCGCCCTTGCCCTGGCCTGAGCCCGCTGCCCGGGAGCAGGAGGCCGCACGGCCTGTGGGCATTGGGTCAAGCCGGCCACACCAGGGGGAGCATGGTGACGGAACATTCCTCTGATGCGTGTGATTTCCGTGCCTTTACTTTGAAAGAGATGTATTTCCTTTCCCTCGAGGCCTGCTCTGCCTTACCACCCTATCCCCGTCTCAGAAGAGCCCGAGAAAAGACTGAGACCTTCCAGGGAAGGGCTGGTGCAGCCCACAGCCTGTTGCCTCCTCCCTGCCCACGGCCCCTTCCAGCCAGCCTGCCTCTGGGCCTGCTAGGGGCACCTCACGTCTGCCGTGCCACTTCCGGAAACTGGGACTAGGACTGGGGCCTTACCTGCGAAGGAATATTGAGAGAAAAAGAATTTTTTTTTTTTTAAAGGTTTTATGTGTATTGCCCCAAATCATGTGCTTCTTCTGATCGGTTTTGGTTGTTCCAGAATTTCTTCATACCTTTTCCACACCTGAATTTCACCTGCTTTCATGGAGAAGACCATTTGAGGCCATTTGGTACACACACCTCTGGAGGCTGAGTCAGAACTGTGACTCAGTTCGCAAGACTGCATTACGACTAACGTACACTGTGACTGACGTTCTCTCAAAGTGCATATTGTGTGACTGATCTGCAGTCAGTCGGGATTTGTAAACAGGGTAGCAAACAAGATATTTTTCTTCCATGTAAACAATAATTTTTTTAAAAAGTGCAATTTGCGTTGCAGCAATCAGTGTTAAATCATTTGCATAAGATTTAACAACATTTTTTATAATGAATGTAAACATTTTAACTTAATGGTACTTAAATAATTTAAGAGAAAAAAAATGTTAACGTAGACATTCTTAGACTTCTTCTACAACTGCATCCCATTTCTATATTTCCAATTGTGAAAGAAAAAATATTTCAAGAACAAATCTTCTCTCAGGAAAATTGCCTTTATCCATCTGTTAAGAATTTTTATACAAGAACACCAGGATCCCCTCTTCATTCTTACTGTGGAATACAGTGCTGGAAAAATTGCAACAAAACTTGACTACCTGACAGATAACATTTGTAAATACCCTAGGCATCTGTACACACTACGATGAAGTCTATAGCGTGACTGACCCACAGGCAGGTTGGTTTACATTAATTTTTTCTTAAAAATGGGATGGCGTATGGAACTTATTTCTCCAAAGTTTTAAAAATAAAAAGGGTATTGTTTTGTCTTCTGTACAGTGAGTTCTTCCCTTTTAGTTTCCATTTGGATACTGTATGTGGCTAGAGATACTCACATAAAACAAGTGCACGTGGTGTTTGCAAATTGCCTTTCGACTTTCCTTTCAACGAATTGTCCTTTCTGGAGCTGCTTTCTTCCTTGGTTTATTTGAAGTTGGCACATGGAGTTAGCGCCGTCAGTTTGCATTGGGATGATGTCTGTAAGTGAAAAGGACCCAGTGTCTATGACAGTGTCTGAGATTATAAGCATTGTGTGTAGGACTCATCCTTGAAAACAGTTAAGAGAGTCCAGAGTCTTTCCCTCTGAAGGAAAGACACTCTTAAGACCCAGGAACAGAATTGTTTTCCCTTCTAGTTCTCCTCTTGCCACCAAAGTCTCCCAGCTCACCTGAGGTTGAAGTCCTCAACACTCTCCAGAAGGTAGGAGGTGATCTGGACAGTCTCTGGATTTCAGAAAACCAGGAGACTGGCATTTCATTTTGGCTCCTGAAAGGTGGGACATGTTTTACTTCTTTCTTGGGCACTGATAGTCATTCTATGTTGAGTCTTCCAAGAGGGCGGAATCTTGCTTTGTGGTGGGTAGTAGTGCAAGTGAGACTCCGAATTGAGGGGTGTGTGTGTCTGGGGAGGCCACGGAGTCCCACATGCACCCTAATACCTCTACGGTGGGCTAGAAGAATGGTCTGGTGTAGGGTCAGATCGCCAGGCTTCAGGTAGGTCCCTCCTCTGCCTGTACCGGCTCTCTGACCTTGGGTGAGTTACCCCATTCTCATTTTCCTCCTTGTTAAAATCAGTCCAGTTAGCATATAACTCTCAGGATTAGATGAGATAATCCGTGTGAATTGCCCAGAGCAGTGTGGGCACAGAGTAAGCATTAAGTGCTGACTTGGAGGGAGGGCTGCAAGTGCTTTAACCACATGGCGGTTTGGAATACCTTACTCCCTGTGGGGTATTCAGAAGTGTATGGTCTCTGAGGGTATGGTGTCCCTTGACTCAGCTTGCACTTTCAGAACAGAACAAGCGTGGGGTGAGTGAAATGAGGGATTTCCTCAGGCCAGGGGATGGCAGAGTTGGAGGGATGGAGGGAGGAGGCACAGGAGAGACAGTCTGCTGAATTTGGCTGACTACTTAAAAGAATAGGGTTAGTCTGAGAGCGGAAGAAAATTGTGAACCCGACTATTTTTTCCCTCCTCTTTCTCTTCTGATATTCATTACTTTCTGGTGGGTTGGGAGTTCGTTAAGAGTTAATAAGTTGAGAGTTAATAAGAGTTGAGTTAAATAAAATAAGTTGAGTTAATAAGAGTTAAGAGTTGGTTGGAAAATGAATTACTCGTTTTGGGGCTTTCAAATAATCTTTTTTCCTGTGGATGGTCTTAGAGATTGGCTGCTTCCAAACCCAGCACACCATTGAGTTGCTAAAGCTCGCCTTTTTTTTTTTTTTTTTAAGAACACAAAAGGGAAGGAATTCAAGCTTTCATAAAGTATGAGCAGCAGGAACGAGGGGAGGGGAGTGGGGCTGCTTGTATGTATGTAGCCTGTCCTAACACCATGAACTCTAACAATAACTTTCTCACCTGTGATGGTATAAAGAACTTACATGATTTGTTTCAAATACGTGATGTCAGCACTACTCCGGTAGAGTGTGACCTACAAAAAACAAGTCCTGTCTCTAAAGGGAGTGCGTTTGAATAGATGGTGCATCTCAGCCTCAGGACCCATTACCATGGGTTGCAGAATTATTGTCGCCTGTCAGTTTCAGGCCACCTTACAGAACTGAAGGCTCTGTCTGGGGTCTCTCTCCGGTGTCATGGTGGTGTTTCCTGGTGCCTGTGGGAGGGTCAGGAAAGCAAAGGGAGCCGTTCATTTCCCCCTGCAAATAAATTAACTTCTTGCTCATGGGAAATGTTTTCCCCAGTCCTTGGAAACTTGATGCAATTTCAGCCCATAGCTAGATTAGCTGCTGGGAGGGCAGTGCAGTAAGTTTCGGTGGCTGGGCCAGGTTCCAGGCTACTGGGAGTTCAGGGCAGTGTGGCGGCTGTGGTGCGTTCAGTTCTACATCCCAGCATTTTCCATGGGGTCTTCGAATCTGTGACTCTGAGGAGGAAATAACTGTGTAGGCGAGGCCAGGTCGGCAGCAGGATCAAACATTCATTCAGGGTAGGGCAGCTCTTGCTGATGAAAATGAAACATTTTGTTTCTGAGTTTAAATACCAAGTCAGCTTGGCAACAATGGTTACCTGTTCCCTGTTTGGAAGCTCTGATAGGCAGTCAGATAGGAATTTAATTATTTTAAATCAGAAATGTCAATACATTTGCTAGACCAGATTTTTCAAAAACAGGGTTTGTTGTAAAAATTCGGTACCTACAGCTCTGGCTACTGGAGGCTTCGAGATGAATCTTGTGTGGCCGAACCTTCTGCAACGTAGGTGTTGGGGTGTCCGGGACAAGGTGGGACCCATCTGTAGGACCTGCAGAGGAAAAGAATCCTATGGTGTCTGCGACTGGTTCAGATGTCAACTACTAGGAGGGCTGAAAGCCTCAGTAAATTTGTAGGGGCTCTGGATAAAATTTATGGTTGATTCTTAAAGCAGAGGTTCTCAAGGAAAGTCAGGAAGGGGCAGGTGCACGTTGAACCCGCGAGTTAGACATTAAGCAAGCGACCACGCTCACATCAGGTGCTCGAATCTCCCAACACTGCACCTGAGAACGGGTGGGACGGCTGGTCTACGCTGTGCTTTCCGGCTTGGGAACTAGCCCAGAGAGGGGGCTAGTAACACTGTCTTAGTTAAAAGAGAAACTCGCTTGGAAGCTTCTTGATTTTGTTTTTGTTTTTAAAGAGTGGACATTTAAAAAATAGCTTAAATACAGCAATTAAAGATGAAATAGTATTTTAATTAGTGGAAGGGCTTTTATTTCAGTTGTCAGTGGTTCCCTGTGTTAAGGTAATGATCTTGATATCTCTTCATTTTGGGGTAAGTCATTTCCTTGCTCTGGACCTCTGTCTCTGAGCAACCATAAAATGTGGAAATCAGGCAGTGTGGCTGCTTGGAGGTCCCCTCCCATCTGCATTTGCTGCCCACAGGCCCAGGTGCAGGTTCTGTGCCGAGATGGTGTGCCTGTGGGAAGCTGGCGGAGTTGGACTCCTTGTAACTGTCTTCCAGTCCCCTCACCACCACGGGTTCTGGTCTACGGAGTGCACGGAGTGCACGTGCTGTCTGACTGCTGCCTTAAGCCACAGAGGGTGAGAAGCCTGGTCATACTCGCGAACATAGGGGCTTTGTAAGAGGTACTGCCCTAACCCCTCATGCCGAACCTGCTTGGTCTGGGGCCCCGATACAAAACTTAATACAGCGATATGGACCCAGACCGGAAAATGGAAACGTCTGGCAGCTGAGCCGTCCACAGAACAAGGAAAAAACAGCTTTGCTTTGCTTGGCCCATTGCTTCAATATCTTGTAGTTGGCTTTTTATTTCTTGGAAACAACCAGCTTTTCATTGTTTGCCTTCTGTGTCTTCTCTTTAGCCATTGAGAGTTTTCCTCTGTGTCTTTCCACCCCTTCCCTGGGGGCTTTACCTTTCTGTGAATTCTGTTCCTTTAACACTCCAAGACTGGTCTGAAATAGCAAATATTTATCTAGCTTCAGACATACGAGTTTCTGTACAAAGTGTTGCACATGTGTCCTCATCCCAAGGGAACGAAGTGGTGCTATCCCCATTTTACAGATGTGTCTGCAGAGGCACAGAGAAGTAACTTGCCCGAGGTTACACGGTGACACAGGTAGGATTTGAGCCCCAGCAGTCCAGCTCCAAAGCACGTGCTCTTAGTCTCTCCATCATACTGTTTCTCATCTCGATTTAAAGGGGAAGAAACTGAAGAACGCAGAAGGGAAGCCAGAATTGCCTGAGACATGAGGCTAGGTGGTTGTCCTCTCCCCCAGCATCTCAGAAATCCGTAATTGTGATTAGCAATATAGGTCTGCCTCGACTGAAGACACCTCATTAATAAATGTATTTCTTCCCGCAACACGTTTCATCAGAACACAGAACACAGAAGGTAGGGTGTAGTTAGCCTACCTTCTGTAGTAAGGGAAAGAGTTTGAAGGAATTCTAAGCAATTTACTTATGGAACTCCAAGTAAGGCTTGTTAATGCCCTTACCTGGCACAAAAGATGAGGGTAAAGCATTTTGCAAAGTGTAAAAAGCCGGCAAAGTTATTAATAGTGGTTAAAACCGAACACGAGAGAACAAGGAATGCTTCATTATGGTGCCAAATCTTTCTATGCCTGGTTGTGCCAAGGAATTTTTTTTTTTTTTTTTTTCAGAAAAACTTGTGCAAGATGTTGGCAGTGGTGTCTTGGACTTTATCTTTTAAAATAAGTGTTCATTAGTGCTTACATCATTGTTGCTATTATTACTTTGCTAAGTGAACATTACTAATGATGTTCTCTGTCGGGGGTTCTCAGACTTCTGTTTGCATGAGAATCATGCATTGTGTGTGTTAAAATTGCACAGCCCCTGACTCCTTCCCCAGAGAATCTGATTCTGCAGGTCCTGTGTAAGGCTGAAGATTGTGCATTTTTTGGCCTTGCATTAATTATAAAATTGCTTGAATAGTACAAAATTCAAAAGTTAAAAATTGGGGGCGCCTGGGTGGCTCAGTGGGTTAAAGCCTCTGCCTTCGGCTCGGGTCATGATTCCAGGGTCCTGGGATCGAGCCCCGCATCGGGCTCTCTGCTCGACAGGGAGCCTGCTTCCTCCTCTCTCTCTTTGCCTACCTCTCTGCCTACTTGTGATCTCTGTCCGTCAAATAAATAAATAAAATCTTTTAAAAAAAAAAAAGTTAAAAATTGGAATACAGTGAAAAACAGTTGCCCTTCTTATTTTTTATTCCCCGAGCCACTGTTCTTCTCCCAGATGTAACTTATTTCTTGTATTGGTTATATGCACTATCAGTGCATACATAAGCATATACAAGTATATATACTCATTTTTTTTAACATACCTGGTAACGTACTATAAACACTAATTGCTTTTTTCACTACTATGTCTGGATAGTTCATTATTTAATCAGTGCCTTACTGAAGAATATTTGTTTCCAGTCTTTGCTATTTGAGCAGTGCTGCAATTACCCCATATCTTTGTGATTTCACTCAGATGCAGATACACCTATAAGGTGAGTTTCTAGAAGTGGCATTACTGAGTCAAGGGGTAACTTCACTTTTAATTGGTCCTACAGAGGTTGGTTCATTTTGCACTCCCACAAGCAATGTAAAAGACTGCATGTTTTCCCTTAGCCAAACACGTTTGTTAGCAAGCATTCTGATTTTTGTCATTTTTGCATCTCTTGAGTTTTGTTTTGCATTTATCTTATTGTGAATGCAGTTGAACATTTTTCCCTGTGATTAAGAGCCATGTGTGTAGTCTTTTATGTGAATTCTTTGCCCAATTTTGTCCAGATTCTTTACCCATTTTTTCTACTGAGTTACTGATTTCATTGATTTGAGAAGCTCTTTGCATATGAAGGACATTAGCCTTTTGTCTAAAATACACTTTAAAGATATTTATTCCTGGTTTTTCGTTTGACTGTGTATACTTTTAAAAGAAACCATGATGATCCTTTCTTTTTTAAAGGTATTTCAGTTTATCAGTCTTGTTTTTTATGGCTTTGGAGTTTGTGTAATATTTAGGAAAGCCTTCTTCACTGTTAAGATTTTTTTAAATCTCGTGTTTTCTTCTAATACTTTTATGGTTTTGCTTTTGAGGTTTACATTTTGTTCATCTGGAATTTTGTTTTTGGTGGGTGTTAATATGTAGAGTATATATTTAACCTTATGTTTTTCCAAATGGCAACCGAATTGTCCCAGCATCATTTATTGAATAATCCATTTACCTCCCACTGATTCAAAATGGGAATTAAAAAAATATGTAGATTCTCATATGTATATGTATTCTTGTATAAATTCTTATGTGGATATATAATATAAATTTTTATATATATTTGGCTCTATTTCTGGATGTTTCTCTTCTGTATCAATGATCTGTTCATTCATGCTTTGATCCCAAATTAGTTTACTATTCAATATATCTAGAGGGCTAACTCCTTTTCATTAATCTTTTTTAAAAAACGAGAACTTGATCACTATTTTCACTTTATTTACCGTACAAACTTTAAATTTGACTTGTTCAGTTAAAAAAAAAACAACCTACTGGTATTTTTATTGGGATAATGCTAAAGTTTTGAATTAGGGAGAATTAATATCTTCTTCCTGTCCAAGATGAAGTATATCATTTCATTTGTTTAGATATTTCTTTTTGCATCCCCCATTAGCATTTTAAACTTTCCATTTAGATCCTGTACATGTTTCTAGTGAAGTTTATCCCTAGGTGTTTCATACTTTCTGATATTAGAGTCTCACTTTTCTAATTAGTTGTTACATATGCTAAGTGTTTATTGAGCTTGTTTCCCAGAATCATTCCCAGAATGTTCTTATCTTCTTTCAGTTTATTCTCTGGTGTTTTCTGAGGAGACATACAGTTGCTGGAGGCCTGGTTTTTGGTGGGAAGCCCTGATCTTGGTGGCATTCCGATGAGGAAATACATACCTTCTAATGTACTTGTTCACTTAGAGATCATGGATTCATTTAACTTTAGAAATGGAAAGGACCTTCCTGAGATTCAGCAGAGGAAACTGAGTCTTGAGAGGTTAAGTCTTGCTGGCCTATGGACCCCGGGTTTCCAGGCTTCTGACTCAGTGGCCTTGGCTCTGGGCTAGGCTGATAGGTCACTAAATGAAACTAGAGAACCAAACTCTGTGAGCAAAAATTTGGTCTTTGGCAGAGGCTAGTAACTTCTATTACTCTGAGCATTGCTTCATTAATCAGTTTAGAAATTAACAAGCTACTGAGACTTGGGCCAATAGAGTTGTTCAGAGATTGCGTATGTCCCCCAACACCAGCTCAGAGTTACCTCCAGGGAGTAGCACAAATGACCGCCGGTCTCCAGTGAATCATCAGGCTGCATTTTCTGGAATAAATGAAAGCATTGTGAGAGCAGGAAATCGGGACAAACACCTAAACTTACTAACCCAAACAGCTTCCCTGTCTGAGCCCCTGGAGATCATTTATCACCAAATGGACAGATACACTCTGCAAAGTTTTTGTAGGCCTCACAGCTTGTAAATAAGAGACTGCATTCTTTATGCTCCGTTGTTGAATCTGGCAGAGGGAAGATCTCTGGCTCCAATCAGCTGGGCAATGACCAGTAGCTAAGCTGGCTGAGAGTGATGACCCCAGTCGACTGAACTTTGTAAACCCTGTGTATTGAATTTGGAGAACTGTACACTTTGAGGACACAAGCCATCTTACTTGTGGTAAATGGTATTGGGAGTACCTGTTGTGTATTACCTGTCATTTATAAAGACCTACTGAATACCAGTTGGTCTGTGGGGGACGCACTGGCATAGATTATGTAATATTTAATGTTTCTGTAACTCTTAATCATCCCTTTGCTCTTTCTTACACAATTCTTATTCCTTACATACTTTTGATCAGGACTTTCTGTTTTTTTCTCCCATTTACATTTTGTTGAATACTTGTATTTCTCATACTTTGATACCACTAGATTCATTGCTGAAATTTCTAGTTGCATCCTTCCAGGAGACATTCCTAGAAGGTGCCTCCTTTCCTTTCCAAATGAGTGAGAGGTTCTTTTACTTTGGAATTGACCAGAGAAACCCTTTGGTTGGTGGCTGTATCTTCGACGGGGGCCGTGGAGGAGGCTGCTTGGTTCAGCTGTCCTTCCTTGACCAACTCTTTAAAGCAGTTGACATTGTGGCCTGCTCCATTTTCCCTGAGATCTCCTTGTTTGACTTTTCTTGATGTTATAAGTAAACCAGAAGTGCGATGAGGTGGGAAAGACTGTGGCCTTCGGAGTCATGCAGTCAACGTGTTTGAATTCTGGCTCCACACACCAGGTCTGTGGCTTGACCAAGTTGCTTAAACTCTCTAGGCTGCAGTGTTCAGTGTTCAAAAAGGAGAGTGATATTACCACTTCATAGCTCTGTTGTCAACCTGGCTTTGTGAAGCTTTGTGAAGGGAGGAACAGCATTTATAATTCTGAGTATGGTTCTACTATAGTGTGTTTATGAGGTAAACACTCACTGATTTAGTTGCTTTTTATTTCCCATATGCAGCCTAGAAGAACCACATTCATTCATTCACCCTCTGTTAGGGTTCTCCAGAGAAATAGAACCATATATGTACATGAACATGTGTGTGTACTTTTATATGTGTATTTGCATGTGCATGTATATATTATCTCTTTGTGTGTATATTCTCTTCTCTATTCCCCTGCCTCTAAGGAATTGGCTCATGCAATGATGGTGGGGGGGATAGCAAGTCTGAAATCCATAGGGCAGGCCAGCAAGCTGATAACTCTCTGAAGAGTTGATGTTGGATCAACACCCATTTATGATAAAAACTCTCAACTAAGTGGGTATAGAAGGAATGTACCTCGACAAGATAAAGGCCATGTATGACAAGCCCTCAGCTAACAGCACACTCAGCAGTGGAAAGCTGGAAGCTTCTCCTCTAAGGTCAGGAATAAGACAAGGATGCCCACTCTCACCACTTTTATTCACCATAGTGTTGGAAGTCCTATCCAGAGCAATTATAAGAAAAAGAAATAAAAGCCATCCAGGTTGGAAAGGAAGTAAAACTGTCACTGTTTGCAGATGACATGATATATATAGAACACCCTAATGAAAGCCCTAAGGACTCCATCGAAAAACCATTAAACAAATTCAGTAAAGTTGCAGGATACAGAAGCAATATACAAAAATCTGTTGTGTTTCTGTACACTAATAAAAAAAACTATCAGGAAGAGAAATTAGGGAAGCAGTCCCATTTATAATTGCATCAAAAAGAGTAAAATGCCTAGGAGTAAATTGAATCAAGGAGGTGGAAGACCAGTGAACTGAAAACTACAAGACATGAATGAAATTGAAGAAGACATAAATGAAAGACATTTCGTACTCGCAGAATGGAAGAATCAGTGTCGTTAAAATAAAGGCACTCAACATACTTGGTGCAATCTCCATCAAAATTCCAAGGGCATTTTTCACAGAAAAAAAAAAGCAAATAACCCTGAAATTTGAATGGAACCATGAAATACCCAACCAGCCAAAGCAATCTAGAGAAAGAAGAAATCTGGAGGCATTATGCTCCCTGATTTTAAACTATATATTATAAAAAAATAGTAATTAAAACAGTGTGGTATTGGCAGAAAAGCACATAGATCAATCAAACGGAATAGATAGCCTAGTAATAAACCCGCACACACGTGGTCAATTAATTTACAACAGAGGGCCCAAAAACGTATAATGGGAAAAGGTCAATCTCTTCAGTAAATGATGTTGGGAAAACTGGGCAGCCACATGCAAAAGAACAAAACTGGACCACTGTGACACCATATGCAAAAACTAACTCAAAAGACTTGAATATAAGAACTGAAACCATAAAACTAAAAAAATAAACGTAGGTGGTAAGCTCCTTGAGGTAGGTCCTTGTGATGGTTTTTTGACTTAAACCCCCAAATCAAAGACAAAAGTGAAGATGAAACTAGGAAGCCGCTGCATGGCAATGGAAGCCAGCAGACAAAATGAAAAAGCAATCTAGTGAATGGGAGACTATATTTGCTAATTACATATCTGATAAGGGGCTCATATCCAAAATACATGAATAACCCATACAGTTCAGTGGCAGATCTGAATAGACATTTTTCCAAAGAAGACATGTATGTGGCCAATAGGTGCATGTGCAGGTGCTCTGAGGCCCTAGTCAGGAGGGAAGTGCAAATCCACACTGCAGGATATATCCCCTCCCACGTGTCGGAAGGGCTAACATCAGAAAGATGATAAACAAGTGTTGGTGAGGCTGTGGGGGAAAGGGAACCCTTGTGCACTCTGGGCGGGAATGTAACCTGGTGCAGCCAGTAGGAAAAATAGGACAGAGCTTCCTCAGAAAACTAAAAATAGGACTGCGATATGATCCAGCAATTCCACTTCTGGGTATTTATCTGCAGAAAGATACACGCACTCCCTGTTCACTGCCGCGTTATTTACAATAGCCAAGATACAGAAGTAACGTAAGTGTCCATCAGTGGATGGATGGATGAAGACGATAAGAGAGAGACATCTGTGAGTATTACTCAGCCATAAAAAAGGAAATCTTGCCATTTGTGAGAACATGGATGTACCTGGAGGGCATTATTCTAAGTGAAATAAGTTGGGCAGAGAAAGACAAATACCATCTGATCTTTCTTACATATGGAATCTAAAACAAAAACAAAGCCCTCCCCAAAAACCCAAACTCATAGATAGAGACAAGGGATTGGTGGTTGCCGGAGACAGGGAGTGGGAGGTAGGAGAAATGAGTTGAAGATGAAAAAAATAAGAGTTGATGTGGGAGTCTTGAGTCTTCTTTGTAGGGTAGTAGTCTGGAAACTCTGGCCCCATTTCTATGCTGTATTCCTGAGGAGGCGTTTCTTCTTTGGAAAGTCTTAAGGCCTTCCATTGACTGGATGAGGCCCACCCTTCTTAAGCAGGGTAATTGTTTAACTCAGCTTACTGTTCATATGTTAATTACATCTAAAAATTATTTTCAGAGCATCCTGTGGACTAATACTGGGGAGTTCCGCAGGCTTGTCACTGGGTGGGGACCGTTCTGTACGAGGGTGTTTTCCTGAAGGGTGGGAGCTGTCGACTCCCATCTGCCCAGTCCTGAGTCTAGCTTGCCATGGTCTAGCTGTGTGACTCTGGGCAAGTCACTAGGCTATTCTGGGCTTCCGCTGGGACGTTCAGACTTGACGCACCTTAACGTTTTCTTCTCCCTTTTAAGACTGCATTTCTCTGCTGCTCTAGTGTGGGTACGAGATTCGCAGAGACTTGTTAGGAATTCACAGCTTGTGATTGCTTCACTTTTTTGGGATATGACTGTGTTTTCAGACAGTATTAAAAATTGACATGTTTATGAACCAGAAAAGGGGTGTCATCTTTTCATGGTGATGTGATGATGTCGTTCATCTAGTCAGTGTTTGAGAGGTGTTTTTAGGTTAAAAAATACTTTAAAAAAATATGCCTCACTAAAAAGACATGTTCCCAGCACAAGCTCTGGGGTAATGACAGGGAGACTCACCTTCTCTATTAGCTTTCTTGAAACGTAGGGAACTATAGAGGATCCTGGGAAGAACCAAGACTTTGGAAGAAGACAGATCTCGACTTAAACCCTGCATTTCCACTTACCAGCTGTGCAAATGTGGTCATAGTATTTGGCTTTCCTGACTCCGTGTATACTCATCTGCAGAGTGAGAGTAATGGGGTGTCTTCTGGGGTTATTGTGAAATTAAATGAAATGCTGTATGTGAATTGACAAGCATTGTCCTTGACACCAAGTAAACTTGAAATAAAGATGAGCTCCTTTCTCTTCCCCTCAGTTGTTTCTGAAGTTCTGGAGACCAACAGTGCCACTTAAGTGTGAGGCAAGAGGCTTACTTTAAGGGGTGTGGAAGAATTCTATCTGCTTAAAAAAACACAAAAAGCCCCCAAATCCGACCTAGGGTGTGGTTACCATCTGAGTCTATCAACTGAGAAAGGGGAGGGAAAGGGGAGGGTTAGGGCCATGGAGTGCTTTTTTTTTTTTTTTTTTTTTTTTAACAGATAAGCTGTACTCTAGCAATCAGCCATTCTTCCATTCTAGGAAGAAGTGATTAATCATTACAGGAAATAGTTTTGTATTTTATTTTTTTTCCCCTCAAGTACCTTACCAATGAAACTAATTAAGACTAGAAACTTTGGTTGAGAACAGTTTTGGGAGAAGTAAGAGTGGAGATGGGCATCCCGGGTTTGGAGTTGACTTCTTGGAGTTATTTAATCCTGTTATGGTTTTAATTCCTGTCATGATGTCTTTAAGGCCACAATGGGCTTGTATATTGAAAAATAAAATCTGTTTAATGCTATTTCCCAGCAAAAGATTTAGGATACCATCGGCCATAGGAATAATGACAGATAATGATGAGTAACTACAAATGGGCCTCCAGGGGTTGCTGGAAAAAAGTTCTTTTCCAGCTGTGGAAGATGGAGAAGCTCTGGTGCTTCCGGAACCCGAGGCCGGCTCATGCTGTCCTCCAGCAGGGGTGAGCACAAGGGCCTGACCATTTTCTTTATAGCAGATTTGTCCCCAACCAAGACGTCCTCACTCTCTAGTTCCACTGGTTTCATTCAAGTTCTAAATTGATGTTAATTGCCATTGACCAGTTTCTTTCAGCTGTTCTGCTCTTAAGTTATTCACATGATTTTTTTTCCCCCTGAATCTGATTTTCATTGACCCCAAGTGGCTGCAGTTGGCATTTTGGTGTCACTGTGCCATTAAACTCATGGCTTCTTGGGCTTGGTTACTACAAACCAGTCAGGTCAACAGACGGACGGACGGGTCAACGGCCAGCCACTTGCTTCAATTCCACTTCCACGTGGAGTGCACAAAGCTGTTTCTGGCAGGGCTGATTTTATCCAGGAGCCAAGGATCTGGAGTTCCTTGTTCTTCTTTTACATAGTGGAAAGGCAAGCTCACTTTTGCCTGTAGTGGATACTTCCCGAGGCCTGGAGCCCAAGCAGCTCTATCCAAGCTGATGGCCACCATTTATATGGTGAGAGAAAGAATGAGAAAAGAGCGAGAATAGCACTAAAGATACCTGTTTCTCCAGAGCCTGTGCCCTTTGGCATCCCTTCCGGTGCTGGGCTGGGTTCCAAGAGGCTGCAGTTTGTGGTCCGAACAACAGCTTGTCTCTCACCTGGGGCAGGTGGGCCCTCAAGAGGGAGTCCTCTGTTCCACTGGCCTGATCTCTCTCTCCCTTCAGGCAGTGGAGGGCAGGGGGCCTGTGGCTCAGCCTTAGCCCTGAACACACAAAGACAGAGACTGCCCTGAGTCCTGTTCACAAATTCCCTTCTTAAAGATTTGCTGCCCACATTCCAGGAGGGTCAGGAAACAGGAAGCCACACAGAGGAAAGAAGTACAGAGGGAGAGACCTTGCAGAGAAAAGATAAACTCTCAAATCTGATCCACTAATCGACTCGTTCTGTTAACTTCAGGTAGGGTAGGCAATGGGAATAGAGACGACTTTAATTAAATATTTTTATTCCAGTGAAATATATAACTCAAAGAGCATATGTATCTGCATATATTCAGTTCAAGGAATAATCATGAGATACTCAGGTACCCACCACACAGCTTAAGAAGTAAAGCATTACCAGTATTCGTTAATCCCTTGGGGGGCTCCAGGAACAGATGTCGGTTGGTCAGGTAGGTACCTGAATCCACCATACATTTACATTTAAATATGCCAAATTATCCCCTCTTTTGGCATTCTCCAGATAAGAATGGGTTTTATTTTTTATTTTATTTTCAACTAAGCTTTATGCCCAAAGTGGGGTTTGAGCTTACAACCCCGAGATCACAAGTAACACGTTCTACCATTGAGCCAGCCTGGCAGCCCAGATACAACCTGGTTTTAATGATTCAAGGGATTCCTGGCTTTCTCCACACCTTTTTCATTAGCCTCTCCCCCACCCTAGCCACCATTAGAGGTTTTCCCTAACCTTTGTTGGCAAAAATCAGGTTGATAATCCATCTAGAGAGACCTGTTTCTATGAATAACATCCACTTAGCTACCTGACTCTTCCTAAAGTCTGCAGAAGTTTGAGACAGGAATTTACAGACTTAAGGAAGAAGCAGTTACCCTTCTTTCTGGAGAAGGGGATGGGAGGGGAGGTTGCAAATAGATTTTCCTCTCTTTAGTGAACAGTCACCGAGGCTTGCAACAAAGATCACTTTTCTTTGTCCTTTCCCAGAGGGATACTGTAGAATGATATTGTATGTTCTGTATGGGCAACCTCAGGAACTGCAGGCTGAGTGCATGGATGGTGCAGGAAGGTTTGATCATATTAAGACATAGCTGAGAAGCCCTTCTGAGCAATCTGCCTGCCTCTGAAGGTCCAGAAGCTTCTCCCATTGCTTATCACTCAAAAACAGGCTGTGATGATTTTGTCACCCACATCCTTTTCTGGGTATCACCGGATACTGTTTCTAGGATCTTTAGTGCCCTCCACCCCATTCCTATAGTACGGTCTACTGGACTGAACCTGGACCAGTTTTAGCTGTCCTAGCTTTGGCTGCCTCCTCCACAGGGCTTTGAGAATGATGTGGATGTGCGACCCAGATAGATCGAAATCTGTATTCCTTGGTCTTGTTATTTTGAGTCTCCTTCCCAGAATTCCATGACCTTACACCACCAGGTGGAGCTTTTTGGTTCTGGACCCAGAGGGACTTTTGGTCTTGGGCTTTTTTGGGGTCGGGGCGAGTGGAGGATCTTTTGGATTTGGCATTATCACTGATGGGCAGGATCCAGGCAAAAGAAGAAACTCCTCCTTATTATAACTCTTATGAAAATTCAGGCCATGGTGCAGAAGGTTACTCCTGAGAGTCTTGGAGCCCAAGGGGGGGACCTTATTCTGAGTCTCCTATAGTTTGTAGAGGACCTCAGATCCATTAATGATGGCCAGAGGCTGAGGTCACTAGTGAGTCAGGTGGAGACTGAATTACCAGCTAAGAGCAGGTGATCATGACCTAGGGCCTGCAAATATTTGGACTTATTTGAAAAATATACGTAGGTAGGTATGTACATTTTTTGGGGGAGGGGGAAGGTCCATTATTTTCATCATATCCTCAGAGGCACTCATGACTCAAAGTAGATGAAGCATCAGTGATCGCTTCTGATTGCTCATTCGCAATCAAATGAGAAAAATAGGAGCTACAGTTGAATTTTTCATAAACCTAAAATTTGTAAGAATGCCTTTATTTTGGGGTTATATCCATTCTTGGTTTTTTTTTTTTAAGATTTTATTTATTTGACAGACAGAAATCACAAGTAGGCAGAGAGGCAGGCAGAGAGGCAGGCAGAGAGAGAGGAGGAAGCAGGTTCCCTGCTAAGCAGAGAGCCCGATGCAGGGCTTGATCCCAGGACCCTGGGATCATGACCTGAGAGGAAGGCAGAGGCTTTAACCCACCGAGCCACCCAGGCGCCCCTGGGGTTATGTCCATTCTATTTCTTTTCTTTTCTTTTTTTTTTTTTTTGATATCAAAATATTTTGGTCCTTTTATGGGATAATGGTACTAGTGAGTGGTAATAACCACAGGAAGAAGTTCTTTCTTGACAAAGTCAAAAGTTAATAACACCCCCAATTTTAGGGCGCCTGGGTGGCTCAGTGGGTTAAAGCCTCTGCCTTCAGCTCAGGTCATGATCCCAGGGTCCTGGGATCGAGCCCCACATTGGGCTCACTGCTTCTCGGAGAGCCTGCTTCCTCCCCTCTCTCCCTGCCTGCCTCTCTTGCCTACTTGTACTCTCTGTCAAATTAGTAAATAAAATCTTTAAAAAAAAAATAACACCCCCAATTATAATTTCTTTTTCCTTTTTCTGGCCTGTGAAATCCCGCATCTTGGGAACCACTAATCTAGAGCCTTGCTGTTACATTTGTCTATGGTTTCAGAGTGTGCTGTTGTCCATCACTCTCTACCCCTTCTCCCCTGAACAAGAGTCGCCTTTTATTATGCACACAGCTGTCTTTAAAAAAAAGTATTAAAAGATAAACTGAGGCATGTTAAAAATTTTAAGACTTTAGTTGGACAAAAATCGATTGGAACGGGCCCCAACAAACAGGAAGTGGCTAGGAGTGCTCGTAAAGTCTTAGGACAAGAATTTTATAGGGAAGGGGCGCCTGGGTGGCTCAGTGAATTAAAGCCTCTGCCTTCAGCTCGGGGCATGATCCCAGGTCCTGGGATCGAGCCCCGCATCAGCACGCTGCTCAGCAGGGAGCCTGTTTCCCCTGCCTGTCTCTCTGCCTTCTGTGATCTCTGTCTGTCAAACGAATAATAATAATAAAAAATTTTATAGGGAAGATGCAGAAGCAAAGCAAGGAAATTATTTGATTGGCTAAAAGGGTAAGTGGTTGCCCAGTATGGAAAGCCTAGTTGGCCATTTGTGATTGGTTGTCCAGGTTTTGATTTCTTAACTTTGAGGCATTGCCAGGCTTTGGGTTTGGTTTGCTTCCTAGGCTGTTAGGGTTTGGAATCACCTCAGTCTGATGGCCTCCTCCTTTAATTAATTTAATCTAGTCAAACCCAGTTACTTGTGTTTCTAAGAAAATGTAACTATCACTTTGGGAAGATAACCTAATCTTTCTGGGCCTTAATTTTCTTTCTTTTATTTTTCCTTTTTTTAGAAGATTTTATTTATTTATTTGACAGAGACACAGCGAGAGAGGGGACATAAGCGGGGTGACAGGGGGTGGGGAGTGAAAGAGGGAGAAGCAGGCTTCCCTCCTGAGTAGGTAGCCCAACGCGGGGCTCAATCCCAGGACCCTGAGGCAGGGCTTGATCCCAGGACTCTGGGGTCATGACCTGAGCCACCCAGGCATCCCTGGGCCTTAATTTTCTTACTGAAATCAGAGAGTTGGGCTGGTACTTATTAAAATTTGGTCCAAGTCTAACATTATATAGTTCACATGAATACAGACCAGAGCCTTGAGGGGAAAAGGGTAGAGAGAAAACCCCATTTTTTGATTTTTCACAAAAACCGCAGTGGGAGGGACACCTGGGTGGCTCAGTGGGTTAAGCCGCTGCCTTCAGCTCAGGTCATGATCCCAGGGTCCTGGGATGGAGTCCCACATCAGTCTTCTTGCTTGACAGGGAGCCTGATTCTCTCTCTGCCTCTGCCTGCCTCTCTGCCTACTTGTGATCTCTCTCTCTCTCTCTCCAATAAATAAATAAATAAATAAATAATAAATAAATAAATAAAATCTTAAAAAAAAAAAAACCCACAGTGGGAGAAAAAACTGGGGGGATCTGTTTAAACTTCTGGGTTACATGATTCTATTAACACATGCTAATCTGGTTTTATGAGGTGTTCTTAATGAGATTGCATAGCTTTTGTCTAAAAGGGGTTAATACACTTTTTATATGAAGGTGGGTATAAGCAGAACTGATCAAAAGCAGATATAACAGGGGCACCTGGGTAGCTCAGTTGGTTCAGCATCCTACTCTTTCAGTTCGGGTCATGATCTCAGGGTTGTGAGATCAAGCCCTGGGTTGGGCTCTGCACTCAGGCTCAGGTCTGCTTGAGATTTTCTCTCTCTCTGTCCCTCCCCTTGCTCGTGCATGCTTTCTCTCTAAATAAATAAACAGAATGTTTAAGAATAAAAGCAAATGGAACACTGATAAAAGCAATGAAAATAAGTAATGGTGATTCCTGCTCAGTTCACTGGATATCAGCTCTAACTGAACTTCGCAGTCATTACCTCATGAAATCCTTCAAGGTAAGTTTGATCATCTCATTTTTATAGATCTAGTCATTGGCTGGCTAGCCAGGAAGTGGCAGAGCTGTGATTTGAACCCAGATATACTTAATTTGAAAGCTCCAAACCCATTGAATACACCTCAAATTCAGTTTCTCTTCTCAGGGTGGGGTCCGGTGTCCAGGGGCATGGATATCTCCTAGGAGCCTGTTGGAGCATCTTGGGTGCCCCCCCCAGACCCATTCAAGCAAAAATCTGGATTTAACAAGTCTCTTAGGGTTATATATTTAAGGGAAAGTTTGAGAAGCAACTGTTTTAGGCAACTTGACTTTTTAAAAAACTTGTCCTACACATCAGGTGTTCCTTTGCTTGATGGTTGAAGGAAAACCTTCTAGTGAGGATGAGAGAGGGAAGTTCTGTTTTTGGAGCCTGGAGTCCTTGCTTACTGACAGGTTTGTGAATTTCTGATCTCCTCTTGCCTATTTCCTTCCTTGAAAACTGAATATATCACACAATGTACAACACCAAGAGTGAATCCTATTATAAACAATGGACTCTAGGTGATGAGGAAGTTCATGGACTCCAACAGATGTGTCAGTCTAGCATGGCTATCCATCATGGGGGCAACTGTGCATGTGTAGGGAGAGGGAGTATACGGGAACTCTCTGTACTTTCTACTCAATTTTGCCGTGAACCCAAAACTGCTCTAAAAATATATATTAAAAAAAAACTGACCCAACACAATTGAGTATGTGAGCTGGTAGGCTTTGCCAAAGATGGGAGAGCCAGAAAGATAAAGCCTGTTAAATTCTTTTTTTATCCATTTGGATAAAAGGTGCTTTTGAAAGAGAGGGTTTTGTCAAGTGCCATGATCTCATCATCTGGCAACACCGGTGGGAGAGGAGCCAAGGGAAACCCAGGGCGTTGACGTGTGGGTGACTCAGGGGCCCACACCGCTGACAGTGAGCAGCCCCTGGTTTGGAGTTGGTGGGAGGGGGCATGGGACGTGCTGTTCCCTTTTGGGTTGTGTTGATCAGTCATGAGAGCCTGGAGGCTCCCACCTTGGGCTTCTGCCTGCCCAGAAGTGCCAGGTTCTGGCTTTTGCTTCTCTCTGTTGTTTTGGGCTGTGTTTCCCCCTTTGTTCTTCCATAGATGGCTGCGACCTGCAGTGGTGGCTCTTTCAAGGGCTTTGCTGACACCGGGCAGCCCTGGATCTCCGTGCACGGACATTCCAGCCCACTCCCCAAGCTGTGCCCTCACCAGCAGCATCTAGGGGCAGATAACATGCCCGAAATACACCCTTTTATGTGTTTTGCTTGTGGTTTTGTGTTTTTTTTTTTTTTTTTGGTTTGGTTTATCTAATAATATTACTAGCCTATGTATAAAGCTTTATAAAACTTTTCATTCCTGTATCTCATTTGGTTCTTATGATGGTATCTGGTAAGCGGATGGGTGAGCGATGGTATTAGAGAGGCCATGTGCTCGTCTTCTGGATTGAAGAAAGAGAAACTCAGTGAGTGAAGTGACCTCCCTCAGCTCGGAGCTGCAGGGCGCCGTGGGTAACATGGACCATGGTTCCGGGACTCTTCCCCGTCCCAAGGTTTCTGGCCACCTTAGGCCCTGGGGTCTCACTTGTGCTGCTTAAGTACCAACAAGATCGGCTAAAATAGGGGATACTTTTCTTGGTAGCCATTGAGAGAGAAGATTAACCCTGTGTATTTGTATTTGCGGGATTTTCCCCAAAGTTAGCACTTTCTCAGGAGATTTAAGATCCTGGGTAGGAAACAACAGGCAAAGTGATTCTTTAAGAGGACTCACTCCCCCACCCCCATTTGTCTGTGCTGTTGTGGGCAAGCACTTACCCAAGCCTTTCTTAATTTTATCCACAGTGCTACATTTTAAGAAACAAACTCCGCAGGAAAACAAAGCTGAGCGAAGTGTCTGGGCTCTGTTGAGGGACGCCCAGCCCAGGTCACATATGAGCAGGCACATGAGGAGCCATGACACCTTCAGGGAAGCCGGGCTGCTGCTGACAGGACGGGGTATCAGAATCACAGGCAAATGGTCCAAGTGGCTGTTCAGTATCTTTGGCTTTCACAGCTTCCCTTCCAAGCCAGTATTCCCTTGGGTCCCCCGAGTGACCTGTGTTCCGTGCCTCAGGTGGTCCCCTGACCCCCCCAGCTGGCTCCTTCCCCAGCAGATGTGAGAGATGACTGATTAGCGCCCCTCTGCCTGCTGCAGCCGTGTAGGCTATAGGTGGATGTTTCATCTTTTTTTTTTTTTGTTTTTTTTTTTAAGACTTTATCTATTTATTTCACAGACAGAGATCACAAGTAGGTAGAGAGGCAGGCAGAGAGAGAGGAAGAAGAAGCAGAGAGACCGATGTGGGGCTCAATCCCAGGACCCTGAGATCATGACCTGAGCCGAAGGCAGAGGCTTCAACCCACTGAGCCACCCAGGCGCCCCTATAGGTGGATGTTTAAAAAGAACAACTCTCCTCCCACTCTGCTCCCCATGAGCTACTTGGATTAACACTGGGAGGATGTTTAATGAAACCACCATAGCATTGACGAGTTTTAAACTGGAAAAGTGCATGTAGAAGGAATGCCGAAAGAGTCTGAAAAAAAGGTAAAAACCTATATACCACTACCATCCTAATGTGACTGCAGTCCTTTTTTTTTTATATTTGCATTTTTCCTAGTCTTGGTCCACGTTATGTGTGTGTGGGGCACTGTGGCAAGTTCGTTGTAACATAGCCATTTAGTCTTGTGCTTCTCCTCGTGTTCACCACACACACATTCTCCATGTTTATATACTGTCTTAAAGATGATCTTTTCCACAGTGTGTCTGCATAGCACTTACCACACTGACATCCTCCGTGTACTAATCAGTCTCTTTTGATGGACATTTTGATTGTTTCTAGTTTTTCTGTTATTGAAATGGCCAGGAACATTCTGGTGTGTAGAAACTTTGTCTTCTTTGAATTTGTTTCCTCTAGGAAATACCAGTAGGGACCATTGAAAGAAGGTTGCTGGAAGGATGGTTCCAGTCTTCTGCTTCTATCCCCACTGAAGGGGACGTTCAGTGCTTTTAAGCCATCTCACAGGGGCTGCTCTCTGAAATATTTTCTCAGTTCCTTTAAAATGTCTCTCCTCGGAGTGTGTGTGTATGTGGGTGGGGGAGGGATTGCTCCTGGTTGGCACAGGGGGTTAAGTGTTAGACTGTTGATTTTGGCTCAGCCTGTGATCTCAGGGTTGTGAGAACAATCCCCACATCAGGCTCCAGGCTTAGCGAGGAGTCGTCTTAAGACTCTTTCTCCCTTTCCCTTGACTCCTCCCCCTGCCAAATAAATAAATAAATCTTAAAAAAAATTATCCTCAGTTCCTGCTTATGCTTCTGCCTTCTTTTCCTCCTCTTCCTTTTCCCAACCATCATTCTTCAGCCCCAGTCCACTCTTTGGACTCTCGGTGAGTATCACTCCATCCACAGAAGGGTCTTCCCCGAGTGATTGATCCTTCTCTCCTATCCCAGCTCCTTTTTGAAGAACTGCCCTCTGGGGGATGGTGAGGGGAGGAGAACAGCTCACATTTGAATCTTATCAGCCTCTCCATCTGATGTCTTGTCTAAATATTGTTTCTTGTCCTGCTTATGTCACAAGCCCTCAAGGCAAGGGCCATGCCTCTACATGCGCACCTAGAGAACAGAAAGCGTTGCTGGGGCTCTTACTGTTGTCGCTGTGAGGTGTTAGTGACTGGAAGATGGGAGTAGATGTTCTCGGGGGTAGAAACTGTGCTAGAAATGAATGGGGCTTCCTGGGAAGACCACTAAGGAAAAGGTCTTCTCAAGAAGGGGGTGATTCTGAGCTTTCACCAATGTGTTCAGAGAAGAGTCTGGGGTTTCTGCTACTGGGAGATCCTGACATCCAAGTAGGCACCTGGATAGGGTGTTGTGCACTTGGACAACACTTGCTGATGTATTTTGTGTCCCAAGTTAAATTCAGGGCCTTAGACAAGGGAGTGACACAAAAACACAGCTGAGTTTTCCTTCAGTGACATTGAGCAATGGGACTGGAACTCCTTGACAGTTTTGATGTTTTAATATTTGAAGTTTCTGAATGGAGGGTAAACTTTACAGAGGATGTTTCAAGTCAAAATCTCTTATTGGGACCATCCAAGAGGGTAAATGGTTATTGACTTTAAGATATTAGCGATATATACCTAACTTCCCTTGATGATTTCAGTTAAGGTCTTTCATTAGTTATGTAGGAATTACAAATAGGATAGAAATAAAAATCCTGTGTGGTCAGGACCTTTCACATCAGGTTTTCAAACAACACAGATGAGCAGAATGTTTCTCCAAATGGGTGGTTTTTAAATGCAGAATATGTCTTTGGATTCGAAATGTGTTGATGGTTATGAATTTGTGAATTTTTAAATACAAATTGCATAGGAAAGATGCCTATACCTCTGTTTACATATTGTTAGATAGCTTGGCAAGCACTTTAATACACATTCTCTCAAGTCTTGTAACAACTTGTGAAGTAGATGTGGGTCTACTTCTATTTTATAGACGTAGACATGGAGGCAAAAGACAGGAAGGGATTCAAGGTGATAAGTTGTCGGGTCAGAATTTAAGCTCAACATTATTTGTTGAATGTTACATGAATGGTTTACATATGTTTTTAGAGTCCACTATTACATCCACTATTACTACTTGATACATCCACTATTACTACTGTGTGACTTTGGGAAAGTGACTTCATCTCTCTGTGTTTCATTTATGAAATGGAGATGATATTATTCTCTACAACATAGGGTTATTATGTGTATTGATTGTTTTTATTTTTTTACTATTCTCTTTCTTTTTTTTAAATTAAATTCAATAGCCAACATACAGTACATCATTAGTTTCTGATGTAGAGTTCAGTGGTTCATCAGTTGCATGTAACAGCCAGTGCTCATCACAACCCATGCCCTTCCTAATTAATGCCCATGGCCTGGTTATCCCATCCCCCCAACAGAGTCTCTTATGGTTGTCTCCCTCTCTGATTATTTTTTAAATAAGACCCTTAGGGGTCAGTAAATGTTAGCTATTATTATTAGTAGTAGTATTAAGGCTAACTTTTCTTCAACTGTGTTATAGATGCTAGGTGTTCTTCAATTGTTACTGAATTTTTTCATTTAAAAAAATTGTAAAATATATATACCCTAAAATTTACCATCTTTGCCCCCTCTTTTTAAAGATTTATTTATTTATTTGACAGACATCACAAGTAGGTAGAGAGGCGGGCAGAGAGAGAGGGAGAAGCAGGCTCCCCACTGAGCAAGGAGCCTGATGAGGTACTCGATCCTAGGACCCTGAGATCATGACCTGAGCCGAAGGCAGAGGCTTTAACCCACTGAGCCACCCAGGCACCCCCATCTTAGTCCTTTTTAAGTGATTTTAAGCCACAGCTCTGTGGCTTAAGTCTCTTCACGCTGTTGTGCAGAATATGTTATTTTAAGTGGGGAGCAGACCAGGGAAGGCATGGTTGCGGCTGGGTGTGGGTGCTCTGTTCGCAGCATTCAGGGTCCTGCTCTGGGTGTAGCCCAGTGTAGGGAGTGAGCAGGGTGACCAGGCTATACGGAGGAGAACCAGGCAATCCTTGTCCAGCTGTTCCATGAGCAACTGAGAGGCTGACACTCAAATATTTATGTCGTGTCATCTCTCCACTTTGTTTTTATCCACTTCACGGGCTTCATTGGCTCAATCTGTTCTTTGATCCTGCAAAGTAAAGCCCGGGTTCAGATCCACTCTGCGGACATCGTTTGTTTGAAATGTCAGCAAATTAGTGGCTAAGAGAACATTTAGAAGTGCAGTGTGCCACAGTTCAGAGGTTCATGATTCAGGCCTTAACCTGGATACCTGGATTAAGTGTGGAACTGAACGCAGTCATCTGACTGCGTTCCTTGAAATGGACAAGGCCAGAAGTTTACAAGATTGATTTCTGAAGGTCATAAGGATGTGACAATAAACAGGCTTCCGTAAAAATGGAAAGCCTATACCCGGATCTCCCTGAGATTGTTTCTTGAAGTTGTTACTTGTAGAATTTACTGGAATTCTACTTAAAATGATGTCATCCTTTCCCAGAACAGGTTTATTGTGGGTAGTTTCTAATGTGTAGCTTTTCAGGTAAGTGCCTGTTATCCCTAAGGCTAAATTTGTTATTTAGCTCTTCTGTGCCTGTTTAGCTTACAGGTGTCAGAAAGACATGAGCTTTTAAATACATTTATTTTCCAGCTCTATTGAGATGTAATTGACATGTAACATTGTATAACTTTAAGATGTACAACTGCAGTGGTCTGATATATGTATATATTGCAAAATGATCACCACAGTAAGGTTAATTAACACATAGTTACAATTTTGGGGTATGTGTTGAGAACTTTTAAGAATCTAGTCTCCCTTAGCAATTTTCAAATATGTAATACAGTGTTGTTAACTATAGTCACAATGTTGTATGATATATCTCTGGGACTTGTTCATCTTCCAAGTGGAAATGGGTTCCCTTTGGCCACTTTTGCTCATTTCCTGCCCTGTTCCTCACCCCATGCTCCTGGCAACCACTGGTTCTTGTGAGTTCAGTTTTTTTAGACTCCATGTAAAAATTTGATACATTACTTGTCTTTCTCTGTCTGACTTATTTCACTTAGCATGATGCCCTCAAAGTTCATCTGTGTTGTCGTAAATGGCAGGATTTCCTTGGGTTTTGTTTTGTTTTGTTTTTTTTTTTTGATTGCTGGATAATATTTTTTTATTATTTCCTTTATCCATTCAGTTAGTGGACATTTAGGTTGTTTCCATGTCTTAGCTATTGTAAATAATGCCACAGTGAACATGGGAGTGCAGATACCTCTCCAGGACAGTAATTTTATTTCCTTTGGGTAGATACTCAGAAGTGGAATTGCTGGATCGTATGATAGTTCTATTTTTAATTTTTTGAGGAAACTTCATACTATTTTCCACAGTGGCTGTGCCAGTTTATATTTCTGCCACCAGGGCACAAGGGTTCGCTTTATTCCCTGTCCTCACCAACACTTGTTATATCTTGTCCTTTTTGAGATAAAGGTTTTTTAAAAGATTTTATTTATTTATCACAGAGAGAGAGCATAAGCAGGGGGGAGCAGCAGGCAGAGGGAGAGGCAAGCAAAGGGAGAAGCAGTCTCCCCACTGAGCAAGGAGCCTGATGCGGTACTAGAACCCAGGACCCTGGGGTCATGACCTGAGCCAAAGGCAGATGCTTAACCAACTGAGCCACCCAGGTGTCCCCGAGATAAAGATTTTAATTGAGCCATCTAGCCATCCAGAAAGCATTGAATATGCTCACAGACACTGGGAATTTTCATGAGGGGGAAATCACATGTAGCATTTTCCCGTGTAGTCTAACTGTGGAGCCCTAAGTATTCTGCAGAGCAGAACACTAAGAAATTCTAGTGTTTTGGAAACACTAAATAACGAACTGTGCAATGCCTTTGAATTCCCTGTAGTGCCTCCTCTATAATCCTAACCTGACAAGCTTTTATATCTCCTAGGATAGGGGGCGCTTGGGTGGCCCAGTCTGCCTTCCGCTAAGTTGTGATCCCTGGTCCCTGGGAGGGAGCCCTGTGTCAGGCTCCCTGCTCAGCTGGGGAGCCGACTTCTCCTCCTCCCTCTGCCCCTCCCCCTGCTTGTGCTCATGCTCTCTTGGTCAAATAAAAAAACAAAATCTTAAAAAAAAAAAAGTAAAAAATATGTCTCCTGGGGAATTTTGCAAAGAGTAAGATTTGGGTAAGCTGTGGCTAGAATTTGTTAAATCCACAAGATGTTGTGAAATCCTAACTTTCTTCAGTGATTCGAGGCGTTGAACTCTCAGTTTGGATGAAAAGAATAGAGAAACAGGTATATGAGAATGCCAGGCCTCCCCTCCTGCATTTTCTAGATAAACAAAAACTGCCACCTTCCTTTCATGCAGAGCCACCTGGCCTCTGGCCTCACACCTGGGATGTTTCATCTTTTAAGTATCTGATTGACCTGCCTTTCCACTCTCTACCTCCTACTCCCAATTGGAATCCAGGGAGTTGTGAACGTACGTGTTTGGGGAGAAGGCAGGAATTGCCGTACCACCTGGAGGCTGGGCAGGCACACCCCTGCGTGCCATGTTCATGTTTGTGTGAAGGTGTAGAGGTCCTGGTTGGAAACTCAGCTCTTGGGTTGGGTCTAAGAAGCTGTTGATCCCTGAGGAAATCAATCCCCAATTTCCTGAGTCCCTAGCTTCCTCCTCTACCTGAGATCACTTCTCTTATCCCATTATCCATGGGGTAATGTCCTGATGGCAGGGGGGTCCTGAGGGAGAGGATGAGGAAGGCTACCTCCCTTACGTCGTCCTTGAGGATCGAAGAGTCCTAAGCGTTTCCTCTGAAGAACACTGTTTCCTGACGTGTTGCTTGTATTGCGATCAGATTTCTAAGCAGGAAGAAATAGCTTCTCCTTCCCTCCCACAACATTCCAAGGTGTGGGATTGGCCATAGTTGAGAGATACAGAATAGAAAATAAGATGAGAATGGCTTCAAGTCCCTTTCTGCCTATCTCGAGGAGGTAGAAGAGTGAACCTACAAACAAAACAGTGGTTTCCCCAAATTTGTAAAAATTGCCTTTAAAGAAACTACAAATACCTTCATTGTCCTGATAACATGCTAGTGGCATACTTAGAGAGGGATTTAGACTCTAAAGCTCTATTTTCATGTGTGTGTGTATCACACTATCATTAACAAAATAATATGTGTGAAAGTGCTTTATAAAGACTAAAAGAAGGGCACTGGGTGGCTCAGTCAGGTAAGTGTCTGCCTTGGGCCCAGGTCACGATCCCAGGGTCCTGGTCAGTGGGGAGCCTGCTTCTTCCTTTGCCTGCCACTCGCCCTGCTTGTGCTCACTTGCTCTCTCTGTCAAATAGATAAATAAAATCTTAAAACACAAAAGTATAAAAGGAGTATGTATAGGAAATGATTCTTGTTCCAGCAGCACTTATTAAAGCTTTGTTTTTTGTGGGGTGTCATGGCAGGCCCTTTACCAAGGCTGGCGTTAGTACCTAAGGTGGGTACTTGCCACTCGAAACAACTCGGGCTCCTAGAACCAAACCGCCTCTCCTTTTCAGGTTCCATCAGATTCCCACCATTTGTCCTGCTTTTATGACAACCAGATGGGGTAACGTAGTAAGACGTGCTTACTATAATGCAGCTGATTTGAAAATTTAGCAGAAAGCAGAGCATTGAGGTGCTGTAGGAAGGGACAGGTCCATTTTGAAAGGAGAAAGGAAGGAGGTGAAGCAGATGGCCTGTGGTCAGAGGTATTCTGATGTCCGAAAAGCAGCCTGCCCAGAGCCAAGGAGAAGGAATGATGAGGCCTCCATTTGCCTTATGGTTTTTCCATGTTGTTCAATTTGAGTGAATCTGACAAGATCCTTGACATGTAGAAGCTCATACGATGGAGATATAAAGATACACATTGAAGACATTAATAAATACCTATGATAAATCAAGTATTTCCATTATGGTAAAAGCAGCCTATGGGGTGTTGAGTGATGGGGAATTCTGTGAAGTTCATTTTCAGAAAGGGTGCCTGAAAATGTCCCTGACCCCCCTGGAGTCGGAAATCAGGGACTGCTTCCTAGAGACAGCAGACTTTAGGAGCCCTCATAGTGACAGCGTGGAAGTTCTAGATGCAGAGTGTAGGGGACAGGGTGAGGCTCCAGAGTGGGCTTGGAGCTTTGGAGAGTTTTCAGGTTGATCACTGAAACATGCAGGAAATCTTACATAAATGACTAAGACACAGTCCTGGGTTAGCACAGAAGTATTTTAATGTGTCGTAAGAAGTCCTGTCTTTCTTTTTCTAAAATCGGCACAAATTCCAGGTCCTTTAGTGCAGTAGGATCTCCGTGAAGGCCTTTAGAGGATGTGTGTGGTTTCTGAGTAGGATTTCCCTGCAAGTAAGAATGTATTTGCTAACAAGATAGATGCCATTGAATGTGCTCAGAGTTATTCCTCGGAATACACACGGTTCGGCACAGATGTGTGCTGTAATTTGGGCATGAGTTCTGGGTGGCTTCCAAATGTTCTGCTTTTCATATGATTCCTGAAATGATACAGTCTATACCCTGAGTGATAGGAGTGTCCACTCACTGGCTGCTTGCTTGATGAAGCTAATTTTTCTTTCTTTCTTCAACCTTGGACAATCTTCAGTTGAATTTCTCTTGAAAGGCTTATTTATTCAAAGTTTGTTAATATAGTCTGTAAAATCTTTGTTTCCAAATTCATCAGTACATTTATTAAAAACCACCAAGACTCTACAGATTTGGGGGTTTGGCCCGATGCTGCCTGGATGGAAGTCGATTCTTAGGAATATGGAGGATGAGAAGGAGGAGAATGTTCAAATTCCCTCAGGCTGAGTTGTAATTTATAATTATGACTCCCACGTGGTTAAGATTCCAAACTGTCCAAAGCCATTATTTTTGTTAATACTTGTTTATTGACGGGAATCTGAACTCTTACACTTCAGAGTGAATGTCCAAAACCCAAGGACCCTTCCTTCAAGGATCTTATAATAATAACAAGCCAGTCCTTTGTTGAAGCCTCAAACTCCTGCCATCTCTCCAGTGTTGTTCCAAGGACTGCAGGAAATACAGAAGAAATCTAAGTCTCTGTCCTTCAAGAATTTGTGGTCTAGTTGGATTTTAGGATCAGTACTTAAGAAGCGAGGAGGCATATCTCAGAATGCTTTTGGTTGCAGGACACGAAAACCTCACTCAGCCAGAGCTGACTTAAATGAGTAGCTAGTCAGGCAACCTGACATCAGAGGTGGACTGGTGTTAAGCTACAAGTCCGGAGGCTCAAAAACATTAGCTAAGACCCGGGTTCTGTGAGTCATTTCCCTTTGCCAACCCCAAGGCTGCTCCATCTTGGGCTGTAGGATGGCTGTTGGTAGCAGTCAGGGTTATGGCTCCTTCTTCATATCCTGTGGGAGAGAGCTGGCATCCCACAGCCTGCTCAGAAGAGCAAGGAAATTCCATTCTCAGAAATTCAGAAAGTCCCCTGTCACTTCTCATTGGCCCTCATTAGTTACACAGCCATCTCTGAATCAGGAAATTTGGCAAAGGTGATGGGAATACTCTAATTGGCTTAGATTCTTCAGGGTTCACCACTGGAGCTAGCATAAAGGTCAGGTTCCATTAAAGCATTGGACTGCATGAAAGGGAGGGTAGATACTAGAAGGGGAATACGGGTTCAGTTGAAAAGGGATCAGATGGATGCTGGGTTGACAAATACATATATACACTGTGGGATCCAAGCAAAGCTGTATTGGGGGAGATATACTCTGACATCTGTAACCACAGCTGCCTTCCAATAATGCTGGATGTCATTAGATGGACGCCATCTTGCTGGAGCCATCTTTGGAAATGTGCCGGGTTTGGACTGTGAAGTCGTGGGGGCTAATCAGCTCTACACAGTGCAGGCATAAAGAATTTAAAGTTGGGGGTTTGGGAAAGGAAAAATCTAACAGAAGAGCCAGGCAGGACCAGGAATTTCCTTGGGTAGAAGCAGATCCAGAAACGCTTAGGGTGGTGGAGGGGAGTGGCAGATGAGAATGTTGCAGAGAAATGTCTAATCAAGACTTTGAAAGTTGCCTCTGGCAGGTGCAATGAAAACTTTTCTCCTATGAAGCCCTAGGAGCTCTTCTCCAAAATGCTACATACAGTTTATGTTGCTCAATAATCCTTTTGTGTTAGTGTTGGAGTTTAGGAATATCCTGCAATTATGCTCTTAATCTCCAGTTTGCCTTTTGGTTACTTTTTGGGGTCATTCCTCCCCCTCCCAGACAGGTTTCTGTAATGGGGGGATGGGTGCTGGGGAGACTGAGACACTGTCCATCTTCCCCAGACCTTCTGCCTCCTGGCTCCTTTCCTCCAAGGAAGAGGCAGTGGCTGTGAGGATACCCAACAGAGTCCCTTCCATCAGCCGAGATTGGCTCTGACGTCTCTCAGATGCATCCGATGGCTTCTGAGGATGGTTATGATTTCTTCTCAGTGTATGCCAAGTGCCACGAAGGTTCCTTGAGTGGGCTTGGGTTGCACGTACAGTACAACCTATCTGTATGCAGAGAATTGTCTTTCTTTTCTTGGTTTCACAGGGCCAGTGGGATTACATGCCTTCCCTCATTTATTCTTGAAACAGTCCGGTGTGGTAAGAACTATTACCATCCTCATTTTACAGATGAGAAGCTAAGGCTCAGAGACATTCAGGCCAGTCACGGTGAATCCCGAATTCACTCCAAGCCTGACCAAAATACTGCATTCCCTCCTTCATTTCTGGACAGGTTCACAGAGGCCCCTCCGGCTAAGTGACGGAGGCTCAGTTTCACGACTCCCAGTTCAGTGCTCCTGCTGTAGTCACTGTAGTGAGCTTGGCCTCCAGTGCTTTATCTGTAAGATATTTGTAGCTGTAACTTCTGATGAATCTGTGGGTGAGCTTGGGCCTTGTGTTAATAAATCAAATTCCAAGACCATGCTGTAATTTTACTTGTTTAATAGCCATGTTTTATCGATAGTCAACAAAATTTGAACATCTTATAAATGAACATCTCACACATTTTTCTAGAAGGTACCCAAGGCAGACAAAACCCCTCCATCTACTCTGGGGAACATGTTTTACTAAAAGAAATACATAGGGTGTCTTTTGCAGCTAGAAAGTGAGAGTTTTCCATTGTTAGCATTCTTTTCCTGCCTGCTCTCACTGACTAGCTTTTCATATTCTTGGGGGGAGTCAATAGCTTGTTTGCCTGCATCTTACTCGTTTCCTCCATCACTCTGAGAGAATCTGCACAGAGAGCAGGAGAATTCAGCCCACACTGCTTTCCTAAGACACGGTGCATGCCAACAAATTCTCATTCATAGGAGTGCTGAGAGAAAGTGGGTGGGATGGAGTGGCCAGCCCCTGTCCCCCAGCAGGGACCTCACACAGCCCAGCCGATGGTTCATCAGGCATGAATGAATGCATGCACTTGTGAATGAATGATGTGGCTTTCCAGAAAGTAGGCAGTGACAAAATTGAGCTGAACCTGTTATTCTGAGAATGTTTCAGAGGTCATTTAGAATATTTTCAGGTTGCTTAGAAATTTCAGTTGTTGAGAAGTTTGGCATGCTATAGATCAAATATCAAAACTATTATAATTTATGGTCTACAATTTCTCACATTCTCCTTTGTGTCCGCGAAAGATATGATACACACTAAAGCCGCAAGAAACCGGTTCCCCCCATGCTTACGCCTCCTAATCTAATTTACTCTGTGTAACAAGTTGGCGGACTCAAAGGTGCCTTTCCAAAGACAGAACATAGGCGAATTCTAATTGTTTCCCACTCTGTTTCTCCCTTGATACCAGGGTGGGTTAATGCTGGCAACAACATCTACTTCTTTTCTGCAATGGGAAACATCTTAGTAACCAACAGGGCGCATGTATTTCCTCCATCTTTCTTTCATTTAGTCCAAATACTGACACATTCTCTCTTAAATATTTAAGATGCTTGGTAAAAAGCCAAACAGTATTACTCAAATTCCTTAAATCAATGATTAAAGATTTTTAATCTTGTCTTTCAAACTGCACGCTGAAAGTGCAGCCTGTGAGAATGGCGGACAAGCCTAGTGGAGACACGAGTTACAAAGTAACTAAAAAAAAATCTTTTCAACAAAACCTAAGTTAATTCTTGCCTGATGGTGATTCACAATAGATCGGTGCAATCCCTTTTGTTGCCTAATGTGTGACTTGCTGTAAAAACTACCCTGAAGTTGGGGTACCTGGGTGGCTCAGTGGGTTAAAGCCTCTGCCTTCTGCTCAGGTCATGATCCCAGGGTCCTGGGATTGAATTGAGCTCCGCATGGGGCTCTCTGCTCAGCAGGGAGCCTGCTTCCCCCCCCCCTCCCCGCTTGCCTCTCTGCCTACTTGTGATCTCTGTCAAATAAATTAAAAAAAAAGAAAAGAAAAGAAAAAAAAAACCACCCTGAAGTCAACTATTTATTATTATTATTTTGTTATATTATTATTATTTTTTTCTTTTTAGTGGACTCCACACCCAGTGTGGGGCTTGAACTCATGATCCTGAGATATGAGTCAGAGGCTCTACCGACTGAGCCACCCAGACACCCCAGCTACTTATCACTTTCGAATTTATTTGCTTATTACCTGATAGAGAAGCAAAGGAATCTTGTACTGGGAAATATGTAGGAAACCTATGATTTATTTTAGACCTAACACTTGGAGGTCCAAAGGGAACAAATAACTTTCCCTCAATTTCAGAGAGAGCGTGTGACCTGGCCCAGTTTTTCAGACCCCACCACAGTGATTCTCCCCTGCTAACACGGTGCTCCCAGCCATAACCTCAGTGCTCCTTCTCTAGAAAGAAGTCTCAGCCCGCTCCTTGAGGCAAGAACAGCCTTGGGGGCTGCGGTTGACCTGTGGAAGCTGCAGGTAGCCTCCTGGGTGCCTTCACTGTGGACCTGCTAAGAAGAGGGGAGCATTTCCGTTTCCGCACCCATTCATTCTAGATTAGGAACTGATAGTTTCTTCCCATTTTAAAAAAAGATTTATTTATTTGAGAGAGAGAGAACACAAGTCGGGGTGGGGCGGGGAGAGGGAGAGAGAATCTCGAGCAGATGCCCGTGCTGAGTGCAGAGCCTGAGCCAGGCTCCATCTCACTACCCTGAGATCACGACCTCAGCTGGTAAGAGTTGGACGCTCAACCCACGGCACCACTCAGGTGCCCTTGATAGTTTATTTCCAAAGTATTGATCACAGCCATGATCACCATTATTGGTGATAAACGTTTTATGTGTTACAGGATTAACTTTTTTTTAAAAGATTTTATTTACTTTTTTGAGAGAGAGCGAGCATGAGCAGTGAGAGGGGCAGGAGAGAGAGAGGGATAAGCAGACTCGGAGACTCCCCAGTGAGGTGGCAGCCTGACTTGGGCTCCATCCCAGGACCCTGGGATCATGACTTGAGCTGAAGGTAGATGCTTAACCCACTGAGCCACCCAGGTGCCCCAGGATTAACTTTTCTGCACTTAATCTTTCATGCACTATCTTATCCTCATTTTAACTCTGAATGGCAAGTGCTAGTGTTTCCGTATCACTGAAGAGAAACCGGGGTGAGTGTGTTATTTGCTGGAGGTCATGTACCCAGTAGGTATGAGCATGGAGAAGAAGGTTTTAGCCTTCACTAGAACGGAAGTCTTTTCATTCCTCTCCTTTATCCATTCATTTATGTTAAAGCTTCTGTTAATGAGATGGTCAAGAGTTCTGTGATTATGAGGGAGGAATTTAAATCTTTTGCGATTTATGTTGAAAAATCTTGGGTTATTTGATCCTACTCAGCCATTGTCTTTGGCCTCTGACTTTTGTCCCCACCACGAGGACAGTTCGTGACTGGGTTTCTGTTTGGAAGATTCTCATTCCAGGACTCCACTGTGTGGCCTGGCCAGTATCCTTTAGTTCCCAGGAGGCATTCCTGCCAGCCACACCCCAAAGTGCCACCGAGGCAGCTGCCTTAAATTTCTCTCATGAATTTTCCAAATCCTGAAATCTGTGGATTTGTGGAATTTTCTCTTAAGCTCTCTGGCGCTTGTTTTAATGATTCCAAAAGGCTGGTTGGACCAATTTCCTTGGGGCATGACCTCTCTCTCTTTGGGAGAATTGTGCACCCACAAATCACGGCTGGAACAAGGAAGTATTTTTACTCATGTGTCCCGCATTCCCTTCTTTCTTACGAGGAGTCTACCAAAGGCTTCAGGATTGCCCCTCTTGCTGCTCCTTGCCTCAAGTGTAAACAGATCATAAATTCTGCAGGAAAGCAGTGCAAAGGTTTTAAAGATTGTGTTTACAACCAGGATTGATCTTCTGAAAACTGAACTTTACTCAAGATAGAGAAAAACCCAAGGAAGAAAGAGAAGGGAGAGATAGCTTGAGCTTGCATTGCGTAAATCTCTCTTTTCACCTCATCGGCCTCTGCTCTGAGAGACATACATTCCTGGTATTCGGAAGCAGTGTTCTCACATATCGACATCTGCAGTACGAGCTAATGGCCGTTGAGTTGTTTGTACGGGAGTCCAACCCCCGAAACCTGTTCCTCGTGATTCACGATCAGTGACTTAAGTGTTTCAGATCTGCACGATGGCTTCTATGGATAGGAGAGGATATTCGGAGCTCAGCCGTGTTTGTTCTTTCAAGAAGTCTGTCCCTGGACTCAGAGGTCCTCGGGGGACCGACTGTGGCACCTGAGAGGCTACACCCTGAGGGCTTATGACTCCCCACAGGGCACTTGGTCCTGCAACCGCAGACCAGAAACGGGGATGCCGAGTAGCCATTAGGGATGGCCTGGCCGTCAGGTCTTCTTGCCCAAACCTCCAAATGCCTGCTTTTCCTGCTTTTGGTGGAAAGAACATCTATAGACAGGCAAGTTGAGGCTATCAGCGGTCCCTGGAAAGAAGGAAGGCTGAACCTGGGCCTTTGGGGGTGGCTAAGCCATGTAGACTCTGTGCAGAGGTGTCATCAATTAAAAAGAATTGAGAGGGCGCTTCGCGACCACTTTAATCATCGGTCTTGGTGAGAGGATCTGAAATAACATTTCCCTTTCCCTTGTTGTCAGCTAGCTGCAGGCAGCAATGAGCACTGGGCCTGCTGACCTTCCCCCCACTCAACCCCACACTCCTTCCACCTGAATCCCAGCTGGTCTGGCCTCCACGGTCATGCCTGTGGCTCGCTCCTCCCTGCACTACACAGCTGTGATTAGCTATGTACCTTCTTTGGGTTATACTTACCTTTATTTATCACATCTCTCGGTCTTGTCTCCCACATTGGCACATAAGAATCTCAGGATAGACAGAGTCACACCTGATAGTACAGTGAAGGCATAATGACTGAGCCTTGTCGCTGATTGAGAGCTGAGTCTAGAAGTTTCTAAAATTCAGCGGGCAGGACAGGGGTAGGCTAGCGTTAGAGTCTGCTGTGTGCCAGGTACAGGGCTAAGGATGGTGGCTGAGCCAAAGGTATATTTGTCCCCCTCCTTCATCTCCAGCAGCCCCTGCTACACTAGCCAACAACCACAATCATAGATGGTGAGACCTTAATGATGTCTTTCAATCTGGACAATGGCTATTTTTCAATTTTGTATGAAATTCTAAAGGAAATTTGCTCTTTTTCTTAATCTTATCTCCAAGGTGTGCCTGCTATAAAAACACCCCTTCAGGACAAGTTCCCGGGGGACCTGGGTGGCTCAGTCAGTTAAGCGCCTGCCTTCGATGCAGGTCATGATCTCGGGGTCCTGGGGTCGAGTCCCGCACTGGGCTCCCTGCTCGGCGGGGAGCCTGCTTCTCCCTCTGCCTCTGCTACTCCCTCCTGCTCATGCTCTCTCTCTCTCAAATAAACAAATAAAACCTTAGGGAACTTTCCCTAAGTTTCCCCTTTTAACCTTATCTTCTCCTGACTGGATATTCTGGACCCACCACTGGCTACATCTGTGGTTACAAAGATGGGATCTGAGGGGCTCACAAGCCAATATCGGTCAATACTGAAAGCCTGTCACAAGGCTGGACATTTTATTTGCAATATAATAAATTTCAGGGTGTCATAGAGTCCCCGTGACTGATGAATACTAGTTTCAGAAATGGATGGAGGCAATTTGGCTGTGCACCTTCTGCCAAGCACAAGGCCAATAAATAACATTCAGCACATTACGAATTTGTTTAAACAGTGGGTGTCTCACTGGGTATCAGCATCATAAATGTGCCCGAGGCCGCTTTGATACTGTTCTCAGTCTACAACGGCCCTGATCCCTAACTGTAACAGTTTTTGGATTGCTTTGCTTTATTTAAACATAAACTGTGAAGTGACAGACTCGGGAATGAAAGTTAAGCCTTCAGTATTCACATATATTTTTTTTAATTTATTTATTTTGTCAGAGAGAGAGGGAGAGAGAGAGAGCGAGCACAAGCAGACAGAGTGGCAGCAGAGGCAGAGGGAGAAGCAGGCTCCCTGCCGAGCAAGGAGCAAGGAGCCCGATGTGGGACTCGATCCAGGACGCCGGGATCATGACCTGAGCTGAAGGCAGCCGCTTAACCAACTGAGCCACCCAGGCGTCCCAAGCCTTCAGTATTCAAAAAGTCACTGATGTGCAATGTAAGCCCCAAATGAGAGTGAGCTCTCCAATGAGAACTTGGCCTCAAGCACTGACCCCAAGTCGTCTACTCCTAGAGGATCTGTGTCTTGTCTGTAAATGATCTCCCCCGATCTTCATAGCAACCTGTGAGATAATGTGTGGTTATCCCCATTTTACGCCTGAGAAAACTGAGTCTCGGTCGATCATGTGTCCCTAAGCACAGAGCTCTAAGTAGTGTCTGCTTCCAAGTCTGTCTGGCAGCAAAGCCCCAGCTTGTCCTACTGCCCAATATTCATATATAGAATCAGGTTTGACATGTGAGGAAACCAGCTGGGGCTATATTGCACATAGTTTCCAATGCATTTATTGTAAAAGGGACAAGGGGGAGAGGATAATAAATTGCTTTATTGCTTTCTTCTCTTTACATCTCATTCATTGGCTCTCCTACTCACCCGCTGTTCTAATTCCTCTCCTGGTCACCTCCAGTTTTGCCTGGATCCTATTTTTTAAAATAATTTATTTTAAAATAATTTTAAACATGTATAAGTTGCAAAAACAAAGAATTCTTGTATCCCTTTCCCCCAGAACACCCGTTTATTAATATTTTATACTTTCAGACTCTTTTCTCTTGCCTTCTCTCTCTCTTCATATACATAATGTAGTTGTACATATTATACACATATCAATTATGAACACATAGTCTTTTTCTGAACTGCATGAGAACAAGTTGCTGACATGCTGCTCTTCAGTCCTACTTATTCAGGTGTCTGTTTTCCCAAGGCAAGGACACTCTCCTATATAAACATCATACAACCGTGCAGTCACTTTCCCACATTATCATGTCGTCCACAGACTCCATTTACATATTCCAACTGTCCCCACCATGTCACTTCTTTCTTGTCCAGGGTATAATCCAGGGTCCTATGTGGCAGTTAATGGCCAAGCCTCTCCAGTCTCTCTTGATTTGGAATGGTTCTTTGGTCTTTCCTTATCTTTCAGGATCTTGAGTGGAAAAAGTACTAGCCATTCGTTTTGCAAGATGGCCAACCCCTGACTCTGTCTAATATCTCTTCATGCCCAGACTCAGGCCATGCATTCTTGGCAGGAATCCTCTACAAATGATGCTATGCATGGAAAAGGTGCCAGCTCTCTCACCACTGGAGATGTTATTCTCCATCACTTGGTTTCTCCACCATAAATTCCTCGTTTCCCCTTTTTAATTGATAAGGATTTGGGGAGGAGACCACAATAGCCTGTTCTCACCAGCCTGTCTCCATGGATGACTCCTTTCTGAATCAACCACCAATGATGGTTGTTGAATAATGGTTTTCTGGGTTTATCATTAATTCTGCCTACTACTGACATTCTACTGTTAAGTGGAATGTTCCCTTCTCCATTTATTTGCTGTCTGTATGTACATGAAGAGATGCATGGATTCCCATTATTTAAAGGACTATTATCATTAGTTATTTTTGAACAACTAATGAAAGTGACATTTAACCAATGGGAACATCTTCAAACTGGCTCCTGTCATGTCTCCATCATTCAGTCTTTTAGATTTTCCTTACTTTTTTCTTTTCTTTAGAGAGAGCAGAGAGTGTGAGCCAAGGGGTTGAGGGGAGAGAAAGAATCTTTTAAGCAGCCTCCAGGCTCAGAAAGGAGCCCAACATGGGACTTGATCTCTAGACCCTGAGATTGTGACCTGAGCCAAAATCAAAGGTCAGATCCCAAACCGGCTGAGTCACCCAGGCACCCCATCTTTTCCTTATTTTGTGGCACAACATGTTCCAAGTTCATTGTCCCTGTCCAGGAACCAGCCATTTCTCCAGGGAGCTCTCTGGTTCCTTTTAATGAAGGGTGGTGCTCAGAAAGCCAAGATCTGGTTCATATGCAGACACATACACACATATATCTGTTTCTGTACATGTATTATAAAATGAGTGCACACTGATACATCTAATTCTAATCCAATACCTCATTTTTCTTTCTGGTCTTCTCCCTTTCATTGTTTGTAGATTCCTTTTCTGATGATGAAAAATAGGCTTCTATGAGCCCCAATATACTTACTTATTCAACTCCTTTGTATATCATTATTCTCTTTACTGTTCAGCTGCCTCTTTGGGGAGCAGCTTCCGTGGTCCGTCATTTTCCCCTTCTGGCCTCCAGCTTTGCCACTGGGGATGCCACCACTTCCACAGTATCCCTTCCTTGGCACTGCTACTCCCTGGGCACACTGCTGCCTCCTTCCCCCCCCAACACTGCCCCCTGCCTACTTCCACTGCTTCTTGGCTCCTGGATATGCCACTGCTTCTGTGCAGGAAAGGGAAGGGCCTCCATCCGATAAACCTACAGTTTGAGCCCCAAACAAAGATATGTAAGAGAGGCAGCAAGTTTGATAAATAAGAAGGAGCCTTCTTTTCTTTTTTCTTGTAGATGAACAGTGCTCAGTATTTTTGATAATAATGCTGTCCTGTTGTTTAAACTGTGTTAATAGGGGTGCCTGGGTGTCTTAGTCGGTTAAGCGTCTGCCTTTAGCTCAGGTCATGATCTCAGGGTTCTGGGGTCGAGCCCCCACATCAGGCTCCCTGCTCCTCTCTCTGTTCTTTCTTTTATATTTTTTATTGTGTTATGTTAGTCACCATAAAATACATCATTAGTTTTTGATGCAGTGTTCCAAGATTCATTGTTTATGCACCACACCCAATGCTCCATGCAATACGTGCCCTCCTTAATACCCACCACCAGGCTCACCCATCCCCCCTACCCCCACCCCTCTAAAACCCTCAGTCTGTTTCTTGGAGTCCACAGATTCTCGTGGTTTTTCTCTGCCTCTGATTTTCCCCAATTCCTAATGCCCTCCATGTTTTTCCTTATGTTCTACAAGTAAGTGAAACCATATAATTGACTTCCTCTGCTTGACTTGCTTCACTCAGCATAATCTCCTCCAGTCCCACCCATGTCGATGTAAAAGTTGGGTTCATCCTTTCTGATGGCTGAGTAATATTCCATTGTACATATGGACCACATCTTCTTTATCCATTCGTCTGTTGAAGGACATCTTGGCTCTTTCACAATTTGGCTATTGTGGACATTGCTGCTATGAACATTGGGTTACAGATGGCCCTTCTTTTCACCACATCTGTATCTTTGGGGTAAATACCCAGTAGTGCAATTGCCGGGTCATAGGATAGCTCTATTTTTAATTTTTTGAGGAACCCCCACACTGTTTTCCAAAGTGGCTGCACCAGCTTGCATTCCCACCAACAATGTAAGAGGGTTCCCCTTTCTCCACATCCTCTCCAACACTTGTTGTTTCCTGTCTTGTTGATTTTGGCTGTTCTAACTGGTGTAAGGTGGTATCTCAATGTGGTTTTGATTTGAATCTCCCTGATGGCTAATGATGATGAACATTTTTTCATGTGTCTGTTAGCCATTTGTATGTCATCATTGGAGAAGTGTCTGTTCATGTCTTCTGCCCATTTTTTTGACATGATTATCTGTTTTGTGTGTTTTGAGTTTGAGAAGTTCTTTATAGATCTTGAATATCAGCCTCTCTCTTTCTTCCTGTCTCTTTCAAATAAATAAATAAATAAATACACCTTAAAAAATAAATAAAATGTTTAAACTATTTAATAACCACCTAATAAGCTAGTGCATGAAACTACTTTCCCATAAACAAAGGAAACAGAGGGATGCCTTTTAATCTATTTTAAGAAGAATTTCACATGTGGTTCTGTTGTGTGGTACTGTGCAGGACTGTTTCTTAATATGACTGATAACATGTTTTGAGTTCGGTTTTAAAAAGTAGATACCATTTCCTGACAGCCAGAAAAGCTCAGTATTCCCTCCCCTTTTTTATTTTCTTACTTTTTATAAGTGTACAAGGAATATTTCTATAAAAATTTTTACCTGGCTTATTGGGAGGGCAAAGAGAAAGAAGGTAAAACTCATCTAAAACGGGGAAATGTGGAAAGTATAAAGTTACTAATTTAAATCCCATCAGCCATGGAGACCTTGGCCTGTTTTCTACCTGTGCCTTTTTAGGAGGCTATAGGAGAAATGATGGAAACCTGAGATCTTAAAACAGACTGTTTTTAAACCCTTCTTCCCCAGCGAGATTACTTTTGATTTTAGTAAAATTGGTTATTTGACCTTGCAGTCTGCTTGTTTTGAGGGCTAGTTCTTGTTATTTTGAGGGCTCTCTCATTCAGAGCCATCAGTAAAGTGTTTTGAGCAACTATGATCTTAAGGTCCCGGCTGGCCCATGAGGAACATAGAGTAAGAACGACGGCTGAACACGCACAGAACAGAGGAAGGCAGGCCTGGTGTCTGGAGTGGTACATGGGACAAGTACTGCATTTCTCACCAGCTGATCTATTATACAGGGGTACTATTACGTACGGTTGTTCTGAGGAATTAAAAGAGAGTGAGAGAATAGGCTTGGTCTTAGCACAGTGCTTGGCACATGGGAGAGTCCAGTGGAGGTTAGGATTGTGAATAAAGTCTAATACCTGGCCCTTGACCTTGGTTGCTCACACTCCTTGAGTCAATGAGATGTAAGTCCAGGGGAAGTCAAGCACTATCCTGTTAGCTTCTCTCTCCTCGTGTTGCCACTACTCCCAAAGCACAAAAGAACTTGGATATTTTAGGAAATTAAAAAAACAAAACAAAACCACGTTGCTTCCTTTCTCTGTGTGCCAAAGGGCGTTCCCCCAGCCCCCACCTTGCCTGTGTTAGGTCAAGTTCCCCAGAAGCAGGCCCTTAGAGAAGGAACGTGATTTATTAAGGGCATGCTCCCTGGAGGGTCAGGTGAGGGAGCAGGAGAAGCAGGATGGGGAAGCAGAGGTTCCCCAGGCAAGGGCGTGGTTTCAGAAGTCCCTCAGGGGGTAATTTGGTTAGACTCTGCAGAAGAATCCTGGATGTAACTATGCCTCAGATTTATCCCAGTACCCACAGGTCCCTGGGGAAGAAGTCCCAAGCCTTCTGGCTCTCTACTAGTTGGGTAAAGTGTTCTAGTAGCATGAGGGTGGTCCTCCAGGGAAGAGCCTGGGGGCGCTACTGTGGGATTGAAAGCATGTTGTAGTGAAGATGGGAAGGGAGGGACATGAGGAGCACCAACATTTCTGCCATTTGACCACATTCTAGCACTTGGGGTGTGGAATGCTGACCAGGCCCAGAATGATCCCTGGAGTCAAAGCATCCCTACCTCTCTCCCTTCCTTCTCACCTCCAGGGTTCTCCCCGTCATAGATGGTGATGAAAAGGCCCTGGGGCATCATACTAGGTTCCCCTCTCTCTGCCGGGCTGTACTGCCAAAATATGACTTCTGTCCTGCCTGCCCACTTCTTTTTCCTCCCTCCAAGGGACTGTATCCTTCTCCTTGTAATTATTGCCAGCAGGCACAAGTCATGGAATTCACAATAAGAGAAGAGTCATCTGTCCCAGGGTGTTGTACAATGAATTGCCAAAGCAGTAGGCAATATGGTGGAAGGAGTGATAGTGTGGGAGAAAAGAGCTGGCTAGGACTGGTGGTTAGAAAAAGAAGGTTACCAGGGCTTTTAGGCCTTACACTGACAGAGAGGGACAGACATTCCAGGCAGAAATGTGAGGTATCTGAAGTGAACCATGAATCCCTCTGTCAGTGGCCCCCCTGGAGGGAAGAAGAGGGAATTGCTGGGAGGGGCCAGGAGACCAGGGAAGAGACTGAGCAGCCGCTGACCAAGCAGGGCTTGGATTGGGGTGGGCACAACAGGAACAGAAGGGACCTTCCTCTGAGACTCCTGAACATTTTGGCCAATTTTAGGGATATTTTAGAACAATTATTTTAGGAGCTATGTAGCTAGCTTAGGTGTGGGCTTAGGCATAAAATTTTGACTTTGTCCAGAGGAGGGAAATTTTGACAGATAGACTCTACTTGCTACCCATGGTCTGAAGAAGGGAGGATTAAAAATAAACATTCCATCAAATTGTATTAATCTGATTTTTAAAAAGTGGGCTTCAGTGTCTGTGACACATTTAAGAGACAGTGGGGGTGTGAGTTGCCAGCCCATGCACCGCAGGCACTTGAAAAACCTGAATGATTAGAAGAATTTGCTCAGGGCTGGTATTTGTTGAGATAGTTTGATTTTAGTCTTCTGTTAGTATTGTTTTTTGCAGCATGGGGCCTCTAAGCTGAGTGTCAAAAGAATGCTGACCACTGAGGGAATTGAATTGTGCTTTGGTCTTTGGACAGGGGTGTTTTCGTGGGTGCCCCGGAGCACCAGCTCTCAAGAAGACAAAATATTCTAGAATGGGAATTGTGTACTGGTGTTGAAGGAAATAAACCACTTGATCGTCCAAGATCTTTTAGTCTTTAATCATTAAAATTTTTTTTTTTTACATTTTTTGACAGAGCATGCATGTGTTTGATGGGGGGAGGGACAGAGGGAGAGAATCTTGAGCTGACTCCATGCTCAGTGTGGAGCCTGATGCAGGACTTGATCTCATGACCTTGAAATTGTGACCTGAGCCAAAATCAAGAGTTAGACAGTTAACTGACTGAGCCACCCAGGTGCTCCTAGGCTTTATCTTACTGTTGACATAATCTAACCTTATAAGGAAGCCTTGTATTTAAAAATTAAAGTAGGGTCACTTGGGTGGCTCAGTGGGTTAAGCATCTGCCTTCGGCTTGGGTCATGATCTCAGGGTCCTGGAATCGAGCCCTGCATCGGGCTCTCTGCCTGCTTTCCCCACCCCCGCCTGCTTCAATGCTTACTTGTGATCTCCGTCTGTCAAATAATAAAAATCTTTAAAAAAATTAAAGTAATATAAAATTGGACTAGAATGTACATATGGCACAAAATTATAAAATATGCAAATTATACACTATGCAAAGGTGTAGACCCCATTTATCTGTTTCTTAGTCACCCCTTTTCCCTTCCCAGAGGGAACAGTTGGTGCCAGTCCCACATATATCCTTTCAGAGCCTCTGCATTCACATGCAAATATCCCATACAAATGGTTGCACAGTATATACACTATTTTGTTCCTTTTTTTTACCTAACGCTATATCTTAGGGTAACTGACCAGCACATATAGAGCCATCTCTTATTGATTGATTGATTGATTGATTGAGAGAGAGCGTGATTTGGGAGGTAGAGTGCAGAGGAGCAGAGGGAGAGGGAGGGAGAATCTTAAGCAGACTCCCCACAGAGTGTGGAGTCCCACTCTGGGATCAGTCTTATGACCCTGAGATCATGACCTGAGCTGAAATCAAGAGTTTGATGCTTAACTGACTGAGCCATCCAGGTGCCACTAGAGCTCTCTCTCTCTCTTTTTAATTTTATTTATATATTTGGGAGAGAGAGCATGTGAGGGATGAGGGTCAGAGAGAGAAGCAGAATCCCCACTGAGCTTGGAGCCTGATGTGGGACTCGATCCTAGGACTTTATGATCATGACCTGAGCTGAAGGCAGATGCTATTGTGCTTTTTATTTTTATTTTTTTAAGATTTTATTTACTTATTTGACTGAGAGAGAGATCACAAGTAGGCAGAGAGGCAGGGAGAGAGAGAAGGGAAGCAGGCTCCCTGCTGAGCAGAGAGCCCAATTCGGGGCTTGATCCCAGAACCCTGAGATCATGATCTGAGCCGAAGGCAGAGGTTTAACCCACTGAGCCACCCAGGCACCCCTAAGGCAGATGCTTAACCAACTGAGCCACCCAGGTGCCCCCCTCTTTTTAAGATTATTTATTTAGAGAGATTATTTATTTATTCAGAGAGAGAGAGAGAGCACCAGCAGAGGGAGAGGCAGGCAGAGGGACAAGCAAGGAGCCTGTTGTGGGGTTTGATCCCAGAATCCTGGGATCATGACCTGAATTGAAGGCAGATGCATAACCAGTTGAGCCACCCAGGTATCCTGAGCTATCTCATTTTTAAATTTATATATATATATATATATTTTTTTTTCTTTAAGATTTTATTTATTTATTTGACAGACAGAGATCACAAGTAGGCAGAGAGGCAGGCAGAGAGAGAGGAGGAAGCAGGCTCCCTGCGGAGCAGAGAGCCCAATGTGGGGCTCTATCACAGGACCCTGGGATCATGACCTGAGCTGAAGGCAGAGGCTTTAACCCACCAGAGGCTTTAAAATTTAAGGAGCCACCCAGGCGCCCCTTAAATTTATATTTTAAGTTACTGAATAATCACATGTTATAAAGCTCTTAAATACTACAGAAATACACAGCATACAAAGTGACAACTCTTTCTCCATTCCCCTCCCATAACTTTTTCTTCACATACATGTGTGTAGGTACACATGTATACTCAGTATTTTTTTAAAGATTTTTTATTTATTTGAGAGAGAGAAAGAGCATGTGAGAGAGTGAGTGAGCAGAGGGAAGGACAGAGGGAGAGAAAGGGACATGCAGACTTAGAGCTAAGTGTGGAACCAGTCTCGGGGCTAGATCTCATGACCCCAGTATCATGATCTGAGCCAAAATCGAGAGTTGGATGCCTAATTGACTGAGCCACCCAGTTTTTCCTGTACTCAGTAATTTTTAAAACTGCAAGTAGTATCATACTGTATATATTTTGTGTGACTTTTTTCACCTTCTTTTCTTTCTTTTAAGAGTTTATTTATTTATTTGTCAGAGAGAGAGAGAGAGTGAGCACAGGTAGGGAGAGCACCAGGCGGAGGGAGACGTGGACTCCCCTCTGAGCAAGGAGCCCAATGCAGGACTAGATCCCAGGACTCTGGGATCATGACCTGAGCTGAAGGCAGACACTTAACCCAAGTGAGCCACCCAGGCGTCCTATCACTTTATTTTTTTTTTTTCAAGTTTTTATCTAAATTCCAGTTAACATACACTATAACATTAGTTTCAGATACAGAATTTAGTGATTCATCATTTACATACAACACGCAGTGCTCGTCACAAGTGCCCTCCTTAAAGCTAATCATCCATTTAACCCATCCCCCTGCCCACCTCCCCTCCAGAAACCCTCAGTTTGTTCTCTACAGATAAGAGTCTGTTTTCTGCTCTGCCTCTCTTTCCACACCCACCCCCGCCCAGCATTTGTTATATTTGGTAAATTCCACATATGAGTGAAATCATACAGTATTTGTCTTTCTCTGACATTTCACTTAGCATAATACTCTCCAGCTCCATCCACACCGTTAAAAATGACAAGATTTCATTATTTTTTTATGGCTGAGTAATATTGTGGGGTGTGTGTGTATGCCGCATTTTCTTTATCCATTCATCAGTTGATGGACAATTGGGCTCTTTCCATAATTTGGCTATTGCTGATAATGCTTCTTTTTTCATTTTAAATATATGATCGTATGTTTATTTCTATAAATATCTATTTCCTTTTAATTTTAGTTTTTACTAGTAAAAAGAGAAACTCACTGATGTTTTTGAATAGGTGATATATGGACAGGGTGTAAACTCAGAAGGTGTAAAAAGGTGCACAGTGGGAAGAAAGTCTCCATCAGTGTCTGGTCCCCAGCCACGTGGTTTTCCTTTCAGACACAACAAAACAACTACTGATGCCCTGTCCTTCCAGGGAAAGCCTATGCATTTACAAACATATATTTAAGAAAGATGAATAAATAACCGTCACAAACAAAACCTTAGCTTTGGTTTTCTTCACACAAAGTAGAACCTGGATATTTTCCATATCCATATGAATATAGATGTTTCATTTTTAAACAGTCACATAATATTGTATTTTAGTACACAGACATACCGTATATTTTATGCAATCTGTTCATTAGTCATTTTACAGGTGTGGGGGGGTGGTCTGTTGGGAAGATTCCTAGAATGCAGAGAACTGTTTGCTCTCCCTGTTCCCCTCTTTTCTTATCAGTCCCTTCCTTCATCTAATCACTCACTCATGTGTTTATTTACTAATTCTTTCGACCCCCAAACCAGTCAGGTGCTACCCGTCACTCTGTGTTCTTGACTAATTTAAACCTAGCTCTGTTTTTTAAAATACAGGCTTATTTTGCAAATAGATAGACTTGTTCAACCAGAGGAGAAGTCAAAGGCCTTCCTATCTCCCCCCTAGGTGGCCCAGCCCTGAAAGTTATCCCAGTCAGCTGAGAGGGCATAAGCCTTCAAGGGAAGAATGTGCCCGCTGTCTCCGAGTCCCTGGGACCTCCGGAGGCCCTGCTGTTCAGGTCCACCCAAAAGCAGTCGCTCTGCAGGGGCTGTGGATGGGCTTGGGAGTGGCCGGGAAGCCAGGGGTTGTGTTCCAAGTGCCAGATGAGTAGGAGAGAGGTCTCATGCCAGCCAGCGGGTAGGTGAGTATTAGTCACCAGGAGCACAAACAAGTCTCTGAAACCATTTAGCCAGCTGTGGCCAGCGGTGTGCCACGGTTGGCTGCCTACAGACACCTTTGTGCCGCATTAAGAAAGAGTTCCCATGTGTTGCAGCAACAAAGCCAGCTGCTGGGAATTAGGTGGTAAAGCTCACAGGAGGGGGTGGCGCAGGGACCCAAAGGGAAGGCCCAGCCACTCCCTGCACAAACAATTCTTTGTAACTCTCCCTTGAATGGGAATTGGCGCCTGCAAAGGAGGTGGGTCAGAGGAAGGGAAGGCAGCTCTCCAAACCTTTGCCATTTCTTCAATGACGAGAGAACGCGTGTGGCGGGATGGTCCTGATGATGGCAATGGGGCTCCAGACACGGAGGGCGGGATGAGGTGGAAGGGCCGTGGCAGGTGACCAAAGGCCCCGAATTCTTTTCTCTTGCATTTTCGGATAGCTTGGCTCCAGGCCTCAGAGCGGAGAAGCAACTGGATCATAAATACTGTGCGCCATGTCTCCCTGGGACCCGGGGCTCAGAGCTGAAAGAGATCATTTCTGCCACTACTCAAAGAACAAGTGACAAGTATTCCTTTCCTTGCTTTGAGTGTGATTTTTTTTACACTTAAATATCAGAGTACGGGGACACCTGGGTGGCTCAGTGGGTTAAGGCCTCTGCCTTCGGCTCCGGTTGTGATCCCAGGGTCCTGGGATCGAGCCCCAGGTCGGGCTCTCTGCTCAGCGGGAAGCCTGCTTCCTCCTCTCTCTCTCCTGCCTCTCTGCCTACTTGTGATTTCTATCTGTCCAATGGATGCATAAAATCTTTAAAAAGAAAAAAAAAAATATCAGAGTGCGATCTTCATTTTTTTTTTTAATATTCCCGGAAGTGGATTAAAGTTCCCAAAGCATTTGTAGAATAACGGCTGCGCTTTCATTCTGGAAGCCGTGTGCACGATTCTGACGTCTTCCGTTGAGTCGCTGATTTGTTGGATGAGTAGTGCATCAAGTGAGCAGTTTTTTTAGTGCTTATTTTGTGCCCACTAAAGCTCTCTTTGTAGAGGAGGAGGAAGGTGTTGTAGGATTACCAGAGGAAGACAATTCTTTCGATTCCCCAATTCCAGGAAGGACCTCGAAGAGGATGTGGCATTCAGACCCAGGGCCTTGGGTGGTAAACTTGCACATCGGATCTCAGGGGCTCGGTGATGGCAGGTTAAGGTTGGGTGAAGCCCTGATTTAATGCGGAGCAAATGCAGTCCCATTCCAGATTGCCCTGTTTATACTGACTCTCTTTTCTTTTATTTTTAAAAAGATTTTATTTATTTGCGAGAGAGACAGTGAGAGAGGGAACACAAGCAGGGGGAGTGGGAGAGAGAGAAGCAGGCTTCTCTCTGAACAGGGAGCCCGATGTGGAGCTCCATCCCAGGACCCTGAGGTCATGACCTGAGCTGAAAGAAGACGCTTAACAGCTGGGCCACCCAGATACCGGTCTACTGACTTTCATGTAAATTCCTACCTGAGAATGTGGCTGGCTGTGTATGGCATCCTGTCTCTGTGGGTTTGAGGTAAAGCATGTCATCCACGTTCCCTTTCGGAAAGAGAATCCTAAACTTCTCTTCAAAGCTTTCCACATCGTGGGCCTTGTATCTCCCTTTTCAGAAGTCAGGATTTGGATTAAGTTACTCTGCTCGGCTAGTGCCTGTAAAAACCCCCATTCCTTGCCAACGATGAAAAACTGCCCCGAGAGTGTACTTTCCCACCTCACCCTCAGCCAACCCCATCTTTCATAACTGGAAGGAGAGAGTGAATATTCTTTGCTTTTGATCAAGACATGTCTCCGGCCAGGAGCAAGGAAGGATGTGTAGGAGGGAATGTCTCCGACAGTAACAATAACAAGAGTAATGAGTAAAAGTTCTCAACGGGATCTTGGGCAACTGAGTTACCCAGACCATTTATGCATGTTTACAGTGTGTGTGTTTTTTTCCTCCAGCTAACAATGGTTCCCAAATGCCTTCCTTCCCTCGGCCGCCTCCCTAGCACGGTGAATGGTCTTGTTTGAATGGTCGTGTACTTGCGATCAAAACCGGGCTTTCGTTCCTGCTTGTTTTTGGCAGTGCACAAAGCTGAGTGGGGCGCCCTTAGCTTTTGGTTATGGGATGTCAAGGCCCTCACCGGCCCCATTCTGGATTTTGAAGCTGGGAGTATCCTGCGACCTTCTTGAGCCAAATGCAGCTGCTTCTCCCAGGGGCTGAGAAAAACTTTTGTTCAGTTCCTTCCACATCTCCGCTCTAAGGTAACTGGAGTTGGGATCCTCTGGTTCAGAAACAGACGGTGACTTCAGCACAATTAGCTGACTTCCTACACAGCCCTCTGTACCCACCTCTTGGGTGATTGAAGAGGAAACAAGATTTCCTCCTCCCAGGCTCCGCTGGACAGAGCCTCCTCCAGCCTGGGTCAGCCCGGTCTTAGCTCTGGGGCCGCAGGAAGTTTCTGTCATCCTCCGCACCCCACTCACATCCTGGTAACAGGAGGATGAGCAGGAAGTGGAAAGCGTCAGGGCAAAGCCTTTCAAGCTCACCGTCAGCTCCGGGCCGGGCAGCGCGTGGGCCTCTAGGAAAACAATATGAAACTTTCCGAATGGTTCGGCTAATTGCTCTCTACAAATACTTTACACAGTCGTGTTAGAGATTTTTAGTCACTAAGATGCTGGGTTACTTATTTTTTATATCGAGGTTGAGTGTTTGTCTCATAACTCTCTGCTTGTTTGAGATACTTTTGGAAGGAGACGGGACAGTCCGCTGATGGAGGCAGGCCTCTGGTGCAAGAGAGTAGTAGCCTGTGGTAGTCTCTATGCTCGGGATCAGAAAAATTGGCCCAAAGTGACACTTTAAATGTGGGAAACACACCGAGTGCCGGCTTCCAGCTTGTTCTAACCTCTGGACAGGGCACATCACTTTGTCAAGCCTCAGGGTCCTTATTATAAAAAGAAGGCGCTGGAATCATTAAGATCTGATGCTCTGAGTTGGGGAGCGTCTGAGGAGATCCACACAGAGGCCCTCTGGGCTCTCAGGAGGCAGCAGAGCTCGTGTGCGCCTTAAGCGCCTTGTCCACAGGCGCTTCTCCACTCCTCCGCCCTTCTTTCCCCCCGCGTGGGGCTCACCTCTGAGGTGCTCTTCAGCAAATCCTCATTGACTGGGTATAAGGCATGGGCTGGCAATTGGGTTTTCACAGAGGGGCTTCCGGAGTCTGTCTCAAGAGGATTCTTCAAAATCTTAGCCCTTGAATTCCAAATGGGGCCCAAAGATGGGCCTGCCTGTAAGAACTTTCTCCTCAGCTCCTCCTATGTAAGCACTCTTGTCCTTGCTTCTTCTTATTCCATTTACCGCACACAGTCCAGTAGGAAAATAACCTGGGATGCTTCTCCCTGGCCTCACCTCACCACCCACCCTTTTTGTTCTTTAGCTGTTGAGGGGTAAGAGAGTAAAGGAGCTGTGTTTTGTTAGGAGGTTGACCTTTACCAAAAATAACATTTTCCCTGACAAATTTTCAGATACTGCCCATCCATTACCTTGGAATGTAAATACATTTGAAAAGCAGACCTGTACTAAGGCACTCCCCAGCTCCCACAGATGGAGATCTCAGGGCAACACCTCTTGGACTTGGTGCGAGATCGGCGTCCAGAAGCTCCTTGAGACAGGCAGAATCCCCCGCTTCCTCTGATCCCAAGCCAGAGGCAGTGATACCGGGCAGAGCTCCTTGTACACGGAGCCTCCCTGAATTTCGAAAATAATGGACCACGGACGTATCCAGATGGAACTGAAACAGATCTTTTGGGAGTTATACTGGCTTTCCTTCCTTGTTCCAAATGAGATGGTCTATGAGAAGCGTCTGCCACAAAGTAGGTACTCAGTTAACGTGAGTATCCTTCTCTGTTCCTACTTTCCATTGCACACAATGTGTGCTTGGAGTTAGAATCCTCAAGAGCTGGGGTAGCAGAGGGAGAGGAGAGATGGAGACCCCTATCTGCTGGTGGAGACCCTTCCTCTCCAGAATGGAACGGCACAAACGCAGCAGTCAGCCCTCAGTGGATGCCCCCGGCATTGTTCAAGCAGAAGGTCCAGTCTGAGCAATGTCTTTGAAGGGAGCAGGCCTGACCTGCCTGATTTTCTCTGGTGCCCCAAGAAAATTTATATGTGTCCACATATGAGTCCCAGGTCCTTTTCAAAGCAGCAAGGGGCTGAATTGCCCCCTTTTTCCTCAGCGGAGTGTATGTACCTTCCTGAGACACATACACTCGAGGACTTGATCTCGTGCACACTGCAGCTAGGTCTCTGAAGTCTTTGCAAGGTCAGATGAGGGCTGGATCTCTAGAATCTCATAAGTTAGGGCCCCATTGGGCAACCAGTGTCTCTGAGCCTGGAGGCCTGGAAGGTTCAGTAATGAGCAGTCACCAAAAAAGGCATTAAAACCAGAGTGAGAGGATGACTAATTCCACTCTAGTTTCAAGCATATATCCTTTTACAGTTTAGATGAGAGTCTGCCACTCAGAAGTTTGGAAATCTAAATTGAGAAGTACCCCCAACAAATCTGAGGAGCCCTGAGGAGACTCTAGGTGAGTTGACTGTGGCTTTGACCTTACCCTGGAATGTGGGAGACTGGATAACTCTTACGGGCCTAGTTCTCCTTCATGTAACCCCCGCCCGGGCTGGTCCGTGTGTCCTGGCTGATCTGGGACTTCTTCCATTGTTGTCCCACATTTGATCCAGGCCCACTGCTGGGCACGTCAGTTTTGAAATACATTTAGCTTTGCACCTTAATTGCTACTGCTTTTCTGCTGCTGGGACTCTTTAGTACATCAGCACATCCCCCAGTTTGATGAGCTTCTCTGTCATGGGAGACCCGTTTCTCTTTGTGTTCAGGAAAACCATGCTCTAGTCAGGTTCCCAGATATATGGGGAGCCTTCTCCTCTGCTCTGTGGCTGGTTACGGTCCTGCGCTGACCACCTTGGCCGTCCTGGCCAGGATCCACTCCACCAGCCTTTACAGCCTCCCTAGGATTCAGCCCGATGCTACATCCCACACTCCCTCTGGTCTCCATTGCCTCTGGGCCCCCTGATGTCTCTGACTGCCTTTTCACATTCTTGGGAGAAGACTGCTTGCCCCACCTCCTAGTTTTGGACATGAAGCAGTTGCTTCCAAGCAAAATGTGGCCAGGAAGTCTGTCTCCTGGGTCAGGTAGCTGAACACAGATTTGTTGCATGCCCAACCCTGTGGCAGGCACTCTGCCAGGGACTACGGGTCCGGAGAAGCTCTCCGTCTAGCGGGGAGACCAGACATGGACATATGTCACTGCAAAACAACATGGAGAATTGAGGGGTGTAAAGAAGAGATGTTGCAATTCCCTCAGTTTTTGGTTCGGCCAGACCTGGTGCTTGTCACCCACCTACCTGCTTTCCGACTGTTTGGGTTCCTGCTCTGAGGGGATGGTGCCCAGACAGCAGTGAGCATCCCCGGACAGAAGCAAGCAGAGCACGGAGAGGGGAGGCTTGGCCCCACCCTGGAATGGGGGAGGCGAGGCATCTCAGAATATCGGCTACTGAGCTAATGATTTGAAAGAGGAGGAAGTCAGGTGAAGGAGGAAGGAAAGCGTGTTCCCAGCAGTGGCACATCACTCGCTCAGTAGCCCAGTGAGAGAAGCTGTTGAAAGGCAGGGGGTACACAGGCATCCCAGGATGGCCAGGTCCATGTGGTGCAGGAGAGCAATGGGGGCAAGGTGCCCTGTTAGTGATGGGCAAACTTGACAGAGATTTGGTCGGGTTTTTAAAGAAACAAATCAGATGGTCAAGAGAAAGATAGAATAAAAGGAGGCAAGACTAAGGAAAGAAGTCCAGTTAGGAATTTTTTTTTTTTTTTCAACTAGGGGAACTAGGAAAGAGGCCATCCAGTTTTATGAGGTTTCCTTTCCTATCCCTTTCATATTTCCCTCTTCTTCCCTAGCTTTGAAACAAATGACCAAAGGGCCATCTTCTTTCTCCTCCTCCTCTTCCACTTCCTCCTTCCTTTTCTTCTGGACTTTAAGTTTTTATATGAATTTTGTTTTTAAAAAAGGTTTTTCTTTCTTTCTTTGTCGGAGAGAGAGAGCACAAGCAGAGGGACCACAGGTAGAGGGAGAAGCAGGCTCCCCGCTGGGCAGGGAGCCAGATGCGGGACACCTAACCGAATGAGCCACCCAGGCGTCCCAGTACTTTTTATTTTTAAATGATTATAGACTCCCAAGAACTGGCACAAATAGTACCAAGCCCTCTTTGACCTTCCCCAGCTTCCCCCAGATGTATCAGGTTGTATAATTTTAGGGCAACATCATGACCAGGAGATGGACCCTGTACGAAAATGTTAACCAGATTACAGGTTTTATTCAGATTTCACCAACTTTTATGTGCTTGTGTGTGTGTGTGTGTGTATGTGTGTGTGTGTGTGTTTCTAATCAGTATTACCACAGGTGTGTGTTCAGAGGACCAGCATCCCCTGGGGGAACCTCGTCCTGCTGTCCCCTCGGATACCAATGGCCCTGTGCTGAGGCACATTCTAATAAGTTAAGCCAAAGCATGCATTCAAACTGCTGCTGACTCATAAAGGCATAAAAAAAAGGCCCTTCTTGGCACTTTTAGGTCCTTTGAGCTTTTCTCCCTTATTCTATGTAGGTCATGTCTACCTCCCTGTGGAAGGTGGGTGTGTGTGGGGGGAAGGGGGACTTATGCTTTGGGCCTGAAGCAGAATTGCTACCCCATGGATGGGTTCAGTCCTGCCCAGGTTTTCCTGAGGCTGAGGACGGGAGTTCTTCTTGCCTGAGCAGTGCCTGCCTTCTTGAAATTACCTCTTTCATGAGAGCTCTTAAATCCCCAATAGAGAATAGAACTAAGGCTTAGGAATGGATATGATGATTTTAAACATATTTGGTGAGTTTAAATGGATATGGTGATTTTAAACATATTTGAATGTATGTTTAACATCATACATACCTGTATGATGTTAAACATACATTCAAACATATATGTTTAATAGGGATGTACAAGAAATAAATATTATGTGGCTGAACACACACTCATTTTATAGACTTTAAACATAGTTCTGTTTCTTTAAAAAGACTCATTCTTCAGGTGCCTGGGTGGCTCAGTTGGTTAAGCATGTGTCTTCAGGGTCAGGTCACGATCTCGGGGTCCTGGAATGGAGCCCCACATTGGGCTCCTGGCTCAGCAGGGAGTCTGTCCCTCTCTCTCTGCCCCTCCCCCTGCTCTTGTATGTGTGCTCTCTCTCAAATAAATGAACAAAATCTTAGAAAACATAAAAGGGCCCATTCTTTGCCAGATGATGAATCATTCATTCAATAAGAGCCTCTCATCCTCATTCAGTCTGTGTTTGAAGTTCACTAATATCATGTGTATGCACACTGACCTCACCGTAGGTATAATTCTGAGATTGATATGTAAAGTAAGTGGTTCAGTATTCAACAGTGAGTGCAGTGAATCAAAGTAATTGTGACTTCAGAGGTGTCCTGATAGCCATTTAGACTTGGAATAGCCATATGATATCATCTGGTATAATTTTCTTACCTATTTAAGAAATCACTTCTCCAAAGCTCTGGTATTTGTAGGGCAGCAGCCCACCCTGTGTCAGGTAACTTGAATCATTGATGCGTTTTCCTTTTTTTTTTTTTCGTCCCAGATCTTACATCATATGAATTTCATTTATGGGGTAGAGTTTGTCCTTTTGAACTACTCAGAATAATGTAATCCCTTTTCCATGCCCAGTCTTATTGGGGATTTGAAAGCAGTTCTTGTGTTTCCTGGAAGCCGCCTCTTTCTAGTATAAACACCTTCACTTCCTTGAACTCACACTCCTAGTCCTGGTTTCCCAGCCTCTCCACCATCCCGTCACTTCCTCAGGAAGTGCTCACGTTTACCCATGTCACTCTTAAGATGTGCCATCCGCCATCTCTCTGTTATCACAGAAGGAAAACAACAGCAAAGTCTGACGGACCCAGCTACATAAACCACAGGGAGGCTATTGAATAAACAGCTCCTGTGATGTCAAATCTCTGCCTTTAATTTTCCCTACAATTCCTATAAGAAAAGTTAGTCACGTGACCACTCCATTCATACAGTAAGCACTTTATAAAGGTTCACTTTTATTATTATTGCTAATTAAAAAAAACTAACACTATGTATTTTTAAAGACAAAACAACAACAAAAAAAGTGAATTAACTGAGAAGAGTTAGGCAGTTTCCCCACATCTTAACTTAAGTCAGATGATAGTGAACCTTCCTGACTCCTTAAAGAGATTTTGCCTTCCCAGGCATAGATTGAAAAAATCAATTCATTATTGACATGCATAGAGAGCAATCTTACTTCTTTTCCTGAGATAAAGCCTAACTGGACCTGCCTACCTACCTTCCTTCCTTCTTTCTTTCTAGGGCAGTGAAGTCCTATCTGGATTTTAGAAATAGTTTTAAGATAGTAACACAAGTGTTTTCTTGTTTCATTAAGAAATATTGGTATGAAGAATCCACTATTTCTGCTTGCAGATATACCGATAACACTCATGTACAATGTAAATATTTAATTTTGAAGTAATTTAAAAATTCCAGAGAAGTTGCAAAAGTAGTAAAGAACTCCCAAATCTCCCTATTTTCCCTTTTAATATTTAACTGCATGTGCTCTGTCACCATTTCTCTCTCTCCCTGATGATTTTTCTCAGTTTTATTGAGGTATAACTGATACATAACATTGTATTAGTTTAAGGTGTACACCAGAATGACTTCATAGTGTATATATTGTAAAATGATCACCGCAGTAAGTTACCATCTGTCATGTTGTATATTTACAATTTTTTTCTTGTGAAGAAAATTATTAAGATCTACTTTCTTTGCAACTTGCCAGCATACAATACAGTATTGTTAACTCTGGGCACAGTGTTGTGCATTGTATCTCCAGGACTTATTAACTGTATAAGTAGGAGTTTATAGCTTTTGACCCTCTTCACCCTCATCGCTCACCCCTGACTCCTCCTAATGGTTATCATTAGTGCTTTTTCTGAACTAGTTGCAAGTGAGCTGCAGACATAATGCCCCATAACTCACAAATATTCTGGGATGCAGTTCCCCGACACTTGTAGTTCCCCAATAACTTCCGATTCAACATTGAAATCAGCATCGATAACTCAGTGCCCCATGGTACATAAATCCCATTCAGATTTTGCCAAATGTCTCATCAGTGGCTGCTTTTTGTTTGTGATCCAGAATCTCGTTCAGAAACACGTGATGCATTTAGGTGTCATGTTTTCTCCCATCTTCTTTAGTCTAGAACAATTCCTTAGTCCTTCCCTTTCTTTAAGGTCCCTGCCTTTTGACAGTTTTAAAGAGAATAGGCCTTGCATTCCTCAGGACCATTTCCTTGTCCCTTATGTTCTCTTTGGTTCTGTCTAGGCTACAGTTTATCTCATTTATTTGTTGCTGTATTAAATGACTATCCTTTGCATTTCCAAGGTCTTTGATTATTTATATACAGTTGTTTATGTTTCATTTCTTACTGTTTTTGTCTCATAATGTATTATACTTTTAAAATATTTTTAAATTATACTTTTTAAAAAAGATTTTATCTATGTATTTATTCATTCATTTTAGAGAGACAGAGAGCATGAGCCTGCAGGTGTGGGGAGAGAAGGGCAGAGGGAGAGAGAGAATCTCAAGCAGACTTCCCACTGAGTGCAGAGTCCTATGCGGGATTCAATCCCAAGGCCCTGAGACCGTAACCTGAGCCAAAACCAAGAGTTGGATGCCCAATCGACTGAGCCACTCAGCCCCTCTTATACTTTTAAAATGAAGGTTGTTCCATTGTTTGAGCATCCTAAATATACATAGTTTGTGTTCTATTAAATAAATATTAGTTTGGCATGTTTTTGAGATTTCCTCCACCTCTCTGAGGTCCCCAGGTCAGAGCCAGGTTCACTAGGGATTTTCAGAACTTTGGTCCTGCAGTGATCTGGGGATGTCACAGATCTGGTCTCAGAGCCGGCAGGTAGCTTGGCTCGGTTACTGTTGGCGAGGCTCTGTCTGTGTCTTTGGTCTTTGATGGCACTGAATTCCCTGTCCGTCTCTCTTTCAGACCTAGGGCCTGTTGCTTCAGCTCTGCTCTCGCCTTCGTGTTTATGATCCATTTCACTGCTTTATTTGGGCTTACGCATTGCATGAGAGCACTTGTGGGTGGTTTCGGAGAATACGTAATAACCACTGCCCCGGACCCACCTGCTGGGACCGCTCATTCTGGACCATCTGCAGGAGCTCCCCAGAAGGGCTCTGCGGCTTTGTTTGCTCCTACAATCCATTTGCTGTGAAAAATGCACATGGAAAAATGATGTCCCTCTCTAACTTAAAATCCTCCTGGCATCCCCAGCTCTAATGTTTAAAATCTTTAAGCATAGCCTACCATGTCCTATTAGATCTGGCTCAGCCTTTGTTCCAGATTGATTTATGCCACTTGCCCCTCGATCATGAATCTCTGCTCTGCTCCATGGTTGTGATGGCTCTCTTTCAGCTCTGGGAACCCCTGGAGTCCCACATACTTCAGGCCTTTACACGAGCTTTCCCCTCTGCTTGAAATCCTCTTCTCTCCTTTACATCTTCCTCTCTGCTTCCCTGATTAGATCCTAGTGACGCCCAGATCCTAGTGAAGATGTCTTGGTCCTCAGGGACATTTCTGATGCCTCCCTGGTCCCCGAGCTTGGGTGACCTTGTTCTAAACCTTCAAGGTTTGTAATTTTTCTTTAAATAGCTTATTTATTGGTGTACCTTATTCACATTTATTTGCTAATACCTGAGGATTTTGTTCCCTGTTATATCCCCAGCACCAGGTGCAGATTGTAACAACTCACCACAGATTGAGGAATGACAAATGAGCCCTCCAAGCCCCATGGAGTCTGACTCCTGCTTTCTTTCTGACCTCACTTCCACCACTTTTGCTCACTCTCACTCTGTTTGACCCCCCTGAACCACCTTGCTTTTCCCCAAACCTAGGAGGCATGCTCCTGTGTCTAACTAAGCCTGTCTAGGTCTGCTTGGTCTGTCGGAACAAAATAGCATGGACCGCATGGCTTAAAGAACAGAAAGCAACTGTCTCCGTTCCAGAGGCTGGAAGGGATGATCAAGGTTCCCTCAGGGTTTGCTGTTGGGTGATGTTTCTCCCTGGCTTGTAGATGGTAGCTGGGTCCTTACAAGGTCTTTCCCTTGGGCACAGGGAGGAGGGGAGGAGGAGTGGGAAGGAGAGAACACACTGGTGTCTCTTCTTATAAGGTCACTAATCCTATCAGATGAGGACCCCACGCTTGAACCTCATTCAACCCGAATTACCACCCCAAAGCTCATCTCCCATATAGCCACATTGAAGGTTAGGGCCTCAACATGAATTTGGAGGGGGGGGGGGACACAATTCAGGCCATGGTATTCTGTCCTTGGCCCCCCCAAATTCATATCCTTATTATATGCAAAAAATACATTTTTCTACCCCAACAGCCCCCAAATTTTTAACTCATCCCAACATCATCTATAAACCCCAAAGTCTCTATTAGCTAAATACCATGTAAATCAGGTATGGATGTGACTAGAGGTACAATTCATCCTACGGCCAAATTCCTTTCCAGCTGTGTACCCGTGAAACCAGATGAGTTAAGTACTTCCAGCATACAGTAGTGGGACAACATAGGATAGATGTTCCCTTTCCAAATGGGAGAAATCTGAAAGAGGTGGCAGGTCCTAAGTAAGACTAAAACCTAGCAAGGCAAATTCCATTAGATTTTGAGGCACAAAAATAATCCTGTTTGGTTCATTGCTCTGCCTCATGGCCTGTCCCATGGCCCTAGGGAGAGTTCCCTGCTCTTATTCCATCCATTCCTGGTTGGGAGTCCTACCCCGAAGGACCTGGCTGGTGGCTGCTCAGCCTGCTGAAACCGCAGTGGTGGCCCCACCCTTTGAAACTGAGATGGGGGTGGCCCTAATGATCTCTGAATCACCTTTGGGATCATTGTTCCCTTTTCTTGAAGAAAGCATGTGAGCATTGCAGCCAAATAGCATTATTATCCAGTCCTGTAGAATCCAAGAGGTCCAGCAGCTTGCCTTTCATTTCTTTCCCTAGTCCTGGCAGTGTTTCTGCTGGGATAATCCCATCTCTTCCTGGCTTCTGAAGGGGCTGATGAAGTTCATGGTTCACACCCATACAGATCTCCTTATCAAATGATGTTTCAGCCACACCCTAGTGTTCTTCCCTTTTTTTTTTTTTTTTTTGCATTATGGATAGGCAGAGGATTTTCAAATCTTTAAGTTCTGGTTGCTTTTTTTTTTTTTAAGATTTTATTTATTTATTTGACAGACAGAGATCACAGGTAGGCAGAGAGGCAGGCAGAGAGAGAGGAAGGGAAGCAGGCTCCCTGCTGAGCAGAGAGCCTGACGTGGGGCTCGATCCCAGGACCCTGAGATCATGACCTGAGCTGAAGGCAGAGGCTTTAACCCACTGAGCCACCCAGGCGCCCCAGGTTCTGGTTGCTTTTTGCTTAAAAAAAAAAAGAAAGAAAGAAAGAAAGAAAGAAGAAAGAAACCCACCCCACAAAAAACAAGCTCTGGGACTGGCAAGCCTGGGTGGCTCCGTTGATTAAGCATCTGCCTTTAGCTCAGGTCATGATCCCAGGGTCCTTGGATCGAGTGCCACATCAGTTTCCTTGCTCAGTGGGGAGCCTGCTTCTCCCTCTCCCTGCTGCTCCCCCTGCTTGTGTTCTCTCTCTCTCTCTCTGATAAATAAAGTCTTAAAAAAAATTCTTCACTTTATCTCTTTTTCCTCATATTTTACTATAAGTGATAAGGGAAAACCACATCACTCCTTGAAACACTTTGCTTAGAAATATCCTCAAATATCTAATTTCACTGCTGGCAAGTTCTACTTCCCACAAAACACTAGAACACACTTTAGCCTGGTTCCTTGCCACCTTATGACAAGGATCTAGTTTCCAAAGTCCTGCTCCTCATTTCTGTCTGAGAACTCACCAGAAAGGCCTTTGATGTCTTTACTTCTGCCAACATTCTGTTCATGATTACTTAGGTATCTCTAAGAAGATGGAGGCTCTCTCTCCAGCTTCCCTCTGTTCTTTCTGAGACCTCATCAGGACTGCCTTTAATGTCCACATTTCTACCGGTAAACCCTTCATGACAATTAAAACTCAGTCTCTACCCATTACCCAGTTCCAAAGCTGCTTCCACATTTTTAGGTCTTTGTTACAGTAGTATTCCCTTTCTTGGTACCCAGCTCAAGTCTGCTCGGGCTATCATAACAAAATACCACACACTGGGTGCCTGAAACAACAGAAATTTACTTCGGCGGCGGGGGCGGGGAGAGTACCTGGATGGCACAGTCGGTGGCATCTGACTCTTAGTTTCAGCTCAGGTCGTGATCTCAGAGTCCCGAGATCAACTGCATGTCTGGCTCCGCGCTGAGCTCAGGGTGGGCTTGGGTTTCTCGCTCCTTCTTCAGTCCCTCCCCTTGCTCTCTCTCTCAAATAAATCATACATAAATAAATAATATATTTATATGCAATATATAAATATATATAAAATAAATAAATAAGTCTCTAAAAAATAAAGAAATTAAATTTTTTCACAGTTCTGGACTCTGGAAAGTCCAAGCTCAGGACTGGGGCAAGTTCCGTTTCTGGGGAAGATTCTCTCAGAAAACCGCCTCCCTGCTTTATTCTCAGGAGCACTGAGCACTGTTCAGTGTCTCTAGACTTCGCTTGCTTGTTGTCTTTCTCCTCCACGAGAGGCAGGTGCCAGGAAGGCACTTAACGTATCCCGGAGTTCACCCCTGAATCCTGCTCACTCAAAACACGAAAGAACACTTAAAACAAAAAAGAAAGGGATGCATTGCTGCCGATTGTGTGTGGGTGCGTGAGTGTGTGTGTAAAATAAGAGAAAGGATATTAATTAATGTTTATTTTGTTCTTACTGATTTGGAAAGAAAGACTTGTCATACATACTTTAAACTGAACGTTATTTTCTTCTTCAGGATTTTAAACTATTCTTGTTCATTTTTATTTCCGGAAGTCCCACAAGCATTTCCTCTGCATATGTGTTTGGTTTTATGTTCCTGAGATGTACCTCCTGAGGAAAACACATAGTCCTGTTTCTCTCGTTAAATGTCTTAAAATGGTAATAAGGAAGAGGCGGGTCCCAGCACAGATAACATTGAAATCCTAGGGAACTTTCCCAAGGCAGGTGGCAGGTAGATTGCTGAGGTGGGAATCCTTGTGGCCGTAGACACTTTGTGGAACAAAATAATAAAGAAGAGGTGGGGGACGGGAAGATTACAGGTCATCTAGCAGTTTGTGCATTTAGAACCATGGCCGTGTTTGAGGCTCATTTCTAAGTGCCAGTGAAGCCATGCTTGGCCCCAGCCTGGGAGCGGAGTCTCACCCCCAGGCCTGCCTGCAGCCTCCCCCAACCCCTCCCACACTCCACCAACGGTGACAGCCGCACACACACACGCTCCCGGCTTTGGCAGGTCCGGGTGGGAAAGTCTGTTTTCGCAGGTCCATCCCACAGCCCAGAGGTGAAATTTGGCTTATAATGTGTCCCTGAATAGAAAAACTGAATTTCTATTCTGCAGTGAGTGAAAATTCTTCCCCCTCCAACACTGAAACAGGTTACGGAGCATGTGACATTTTTAGACGCAAGGGTAGTCCTGCCTTCCATTGTCGCAAGGAAAGTTTCTTTCTGCTCCAGACAGAGACTGACAATTATAATCATTTCTGAACTCTATTAGGCAGTTTGAAATATTTGGGGATTGAGGAAAAAGACTCTTTTCTCCCCCTACCCACCCCGCAAGCTTACTTTTATTTAATTAATTAATTAATTAATTTAAAGATTTTATTTATTTATTTGACAGACAGAGATCACAAGTAGGCAGAGAGGCAGGCAGAGAGAGAGAGGGAAGCAGGCTCCCTGCTGAGCAGAGAGCCCGATGCGGGGCTTGATCCTAGGACCCCGGGATCATGACCTGAGCTGAAGGCAGAGGCTCCAACCCACTGAGCCACCCAGGCGCCCCTATTTATTTTTATTTTTATTTTTTAAGATTTTATTTATTTATTTGACAGAGAGAGACACAGTGAAAGAGGGAACACAAGCAGGGGGAGTGGGAGAGGGAGAAACTGCCTTCCTGCTGAGCAGAGAGCCCGATGCGGGGCTCGATCCCAGGATTGGAACTAAAGGCAGATGCTTGACGATTGAGCCACCCAGGCACCTCCCAAGCTTACTTTTAGAAGAGTTCCCCAAACCACAGGCATTTTTTTACCTTTTGATAGTGAGAAAGGATGGGTCTGAGTAAATGACCTAACCTCTGTTGACAGGGTCAGCCTCTGCCATTGTTTTATTCACATTTTTCAAAAAACATTGAAAAGTCTGCCTCACTCACCACATCTTTAGTCCCCTGGTCTTTGAAGAGTCGATTCCTGAATAGATTTCAGATCTGGGGCTTTATCAGCACAGAAATGCTGCGGCGTGTGATGGTTAGATGAAAATCCTTCTGGAGTCAGGATGGCAGTCTGACTTCTAAATTTATGTAAAAACACCCATACTTTTTCTGTGTCAGCCCTTTAAAAAAGGCTTAAAGTGTTGATATTGATTCATTTTGTCCCTGTGACAATTCTACATTCTGGATATGAACATTGACCTCTTTCCGTAGGAGCAGAAGGATGGTTTGGGTGTCCGGCCCAAGGTGCAGTATTAGGAAGTGGCAGAATTAGGAGCCAAAGCCAGGCAGCCTGAGCTTTGAGATGGTTCTTAACCTCTTGGCAGGGTTGGGTCCCATCCGTGTGCCCCCCTTCACGGGAAGCTGAGGTCAGACACCGCACCCTTACTTCTGGTCCAGCGGCCAAAGGCTTTGCCACTTCCCCTCCCTTGATGCCACTTGTCACATGCTTCAGGGCAAAGGAGCTGCTCTCCTTGCTGGGGAATGAGCTTCTGTCCTCCACCCTTTTAGGTCACTCGGGAGTCCTGTGAGTTTCAGGGTTTCAGCGCCTTCTCCCACACAGCAGACACGTCAACTTGGAATGCCTGTTCTCTTGATGAAATGTTTTCAGATATCCTTCACTTGGGATCTCGGGTGAAACTCCTACCTTTCACCTGCTTTGTATTCCTGGCCTCAGCGTATGCAGGAACCACTGAGGGAAGGAGGCGTTGGCGGCTGGTGCTCTGAAGGCCAGAGAAGCATCCCTTTGTGATGGGAACAGATAACGTGACATAATCCCTGGCACTCGAAACAGAACAGGCTGTACTTTTTAGAAATAGCACCCACCTCTGAATCGGTTATTTTAGGGTCTGCGCTTCCTGAGCTCCCGAACTGCTTGCTGGGGCCACTGGAGGTGCCCAGTGAGGTCACGCCATCCTGTGTCCCGGCACTCGGGGTCAGCTCTGAGGAGGCTCTTGGAGGCTGGGGTAGCCGGGAGGGGCTCTGCATCGTGCCAGCTGGACGCCTGCTCTCTTCCTTGAATGTGCTTTGGCATTTCTGATGCGTCCTCATCTGTGGGGGGGACCTCTAGGCCAGTCTGGGTACAAACCCATGGGTGTTTTACAATGTGTCCAGATGATTCAGCAGGAAAATTCAGAGAGGGGATCCCTCCATCAAATGCCCCTTTGGCCACCAGTACTCGTCCTGAGTGTCTGGGGATGGCCCTTCTGTCTCTACTTCCAGACAGGCCATCCTGCAGGCTTGCTGTGTGGGCACCAGGAAGATGTGGTCCGTAGTGACTTCTTGCCCGTAGTGATGTCCCATGCCCCTCAAGGGATGAAAAATTACGGGATTAGATGAATGTGGGTCTTGAAACTGAACTGGGAGCCCGCATGACTTAAGGGAAGTGGTGGATGTGAGGAGAAAAGAGCTGGGATCCTGGCCGGCCTGGCTCTTTCCCACTGCATGGCTTGGAGCCAGGCTCAGTGTCCTCCATGCGGGCAGGAGTGGTCTAGGTTTCCCAGGGGTCGGCTGGGGAGCGGGCACTGACCCAGGCACACTTACAAAGCATCCTTTTCTGCGAGCCTCATGTTGTTAAATGAGATGATCTTACGAAAGACAAGGGAAGCAGACACAGGGTCCACATGCCTGTGTATGGAAAGTGTTGCTGAGGTCACTTACTTAATGTTCATTCAGTTTAGGGTTATTCTCTTCCTACTTTGCCACTGCCCTCCCACCTTATTGCCAAGACTCCTCTTTTCTTCACTTGAAAATAAATACAACCGTGCACGTTCTACCTTGCTTCAAAGGATATCCTCTGTAAAACCTAGAAGTTCTCTAAAAAAAAATGAAGTCTCGTCAGAAAAGGGTGGCCACTTATACTTAGCTCCATTCATCCAGCCACTTGTCAGATCTTCTTGGGACAGGGCAGTTTCTTTTTTTTTTTGTTTTGTTTTGTTTTGTTTTTTAAGGTTTTATTTATCCATTTGACAGACAGAGACCACAAGCAGGCAGAGGCAGGCAGAGAGAGAGGGAGGAAGCAGGCCCCCCGCCAAGCAGAGAGCCCGATGTGGGGCTCGATCTCAGGACCCTGAGACCATGTCCCGAGCCGAAGGCAGAGGCTTTAACCCACTGAGCCACCCAGGCGCCCCGGGACAGGGCAGTTTCTAAGAGAGAGAAGATCCCAGAAGGTTTTATAATTTGGTGGAGAGAAGTATAAAAATAATTGTAAGACAACACAGACAGTGTTAGAATGGAATTGTGTGTAAAATGTTAGGGAACACACAAGCTTGTATGCAAACATTCACAGCAGCATTACTCATAATAGTCATAAAGGGGAACAACCCAGTGTCCATCACCTGGTGGACGGATGAATGCAATGTGGTCTGTCCACACAATGGAATACTATGTAGCAACTAAATTTAAGTTTAAAGCAATTAAATGAAGAAGTGACACCTGTAGAAAATGAAAAAACCTTAAATAAGTTATGCTCAGGTAAAGAAGCCAGTCACAAAAGACACTGTGTGCTTCCACACATGGTAGGATTCTGTGTGTGTGAACTACCCACAGTTGGCAAGTCTACAGAGACAGTAGGTAGATTAGGGTTGCCTGGGGATGAGGGCAGAGGAGTGACTGCTGATGGGTATGAAGGTTTATTTTACGATAATGGAAGCATTTTCAAATTAGATTGTGGGGAGAGCTGTACAACTTTGTGAAATACGGAAAAACCACTGAGCTGTACACTGTAGATAGGTGAATTTAGGACATGTGAATTATATCTCAATTAAGCTGTTAGAAAATGCTATATGAATAGAGGGATAATTTCGACCCACATTATCTGACATCCAGATATCTGAAGGCTTAAAATTGGGGGAATATTTGAGTCAGCCTTGAGAGGCAAAATTTCCAAGTGAGAAAGTATGGGAAAAGCATTCTAAGTGGGAAGCAATTATTTGCAAAGCATGGAGGAATGAAAAGGAGAGGCACGTGGGAAGAATAGCCAAAAGGTCGGAGTGGCTGGATGTAGGTCATGGTGGGAGGTGACAGCAGATGAGGCTGGAAGGGTAGGAAGGGGCTAGGCTGCCACGGGCATTTTGTGGGTACCAAGGAGCTGGGCACTTTTTAGTCCCCAGTGGAAAATCACGGAAGGGCTTTAGCGAAGACAGCATCATGATCCGATTTAAGTTGTAGGAGGTGATAAAGAAGATCATTTGTACTGGAGTAGAAACAGAGAAAGATAAGCTATGTGGCTTTTGCTGTTGTCTGGGCAGAAAGTGACAATGTCTTGGACTCATAGAGGGTGAGTGAGATGGATTCAGGACATCTTTGGGAGACAGAATGGTCAGGACCTCATAACCAGTCCTTTTTGGAGTGAGGAGAAAGCGGGGCTTGGCGGGGGGAGGAAGACACAGAGCATTATAGCTTGGGTGTTTGTGTGCAGGGAGTAGTGTCATTAAGCAGAAGCAGAATGCAGCAGATGGAGACAGATCTGGGGGTGTCATTTGTAAGTTTAGTTTTAGACATGCTGAGTTTGAGGACCCTTTGGGACACCTAGATTCAGACGCTCAGAAGGCAGTCAGGAATGTTCACAACTGTGATGAATCACAACAGCAGCAGAATCTGTTGTTTTGTGGTTGTCTGCTGTGTTTCAGCTAGTGTGCTGGTGCTTTATATTAATGCTTCTCATCCTTGTAAGCATCCTGGCAGAAAGATCTGGAATATCATCCCCATGTTGTAAACAAGCTGGGAAGTGAAAAGCTACTGTGGAAAGAGACCCTCTGAAAACAACACCCATATAGATTTGATTTCTAGAGACTTAGGTAACAATTCGTCATTAAAAAGCAATTTCTGGCGGGCGGGGATGGGCTGGTTTCCGGGGCAGCTGCATGGCCCAGTCAGTTAAGCGTCTGATTCTTGATTTTGGCTAAGCTCATGATCACAGGGTTGTGAGATCAAGCCCTGCCTCAGGCTCCATGCTCAGTGCAGAGTCTGCTTAATATTCTCTCCCTCTCCCTCTGCCCCTAGTCACCCCTACCCTCTGCCCCTCATGTGCATGTGCTCGCGTGCTCTCTCAATAAAAAAAATAATAATAAATTTTTAAAAAGCATAAAAGCAGTTTCTGAGCTCATCAGTGATGGCCTGACTGCTTCAGGTGAATTAGCTGAGCAGTAGGCAGTGGTGGTGGGGGCAGGATCGCTGTTACACTAGTCCCTTTGCTGGGACTGTAATTCCGTCTCCACTGGATGTTTTCCCCCAATACCAGCAAAAGACAGCAGTATGTCAGTCTACACACTGAGTCGGCTATCTTGGAAGGTCACACCAATGAGCCAGAAGGTGGAAGGAGAGACATGAGTGAGCTAGAAATACAAAAACGTTCTGTTTCTCGATCAGTCTCCAAAAGAGTTTAGTTAAAAGAAAGGTTTATTCTTTTATTTGGCTGGATCTTTAAATAAGCAGCTTTTCTTTTCTCCAAGGCTACCTTTGTGGACCAGCACTGCCCCCCACCAGGCTGTAAACTTCTGGAGGAAGTTACTGTTGTGGCCCACAGCCTCATGCCTGTTCAGAGAGAAGGTTCCAGTAGGATTTGTGGAGTGAGTGGGCATGCTGGGATCCACTGGACCCTGCCTCCTTCTGTGTAGTGGCTTTTTTTTTTTTAAAGATTTTATTTATTTATTTGTCAGAGAGAGAGAGAAAGAGCACGCACACAGGCAGGCAGAGAGGCAGGCAGAGACAGAGGGAGGAGCGGCTCCCTGCTGAGCAAAGAGCCTGATGTGGGACTTGATCCCAGGATGCTGGGATCATGACCTGAGTCGAAGGCAGCCGCTTAACCAACTGAGCTACCGAGGTGTCCCTGTGTAGTGGCTTTGCTGCTCAGTTACCTGAGGCCACCCATCATTGTGACCTTCTTGCCAAACTCCCAACTCAGGAGATTGTGTTTGCATTATTTGTGCCCGGATTCTATGCTGTGAGTGAATTCCATTAGTACCTGTGTCCAGCACACGCAGAAGCCTCACCATAAATGTTGGTTGGAGTGAAATGAGAACTTGAATCAATGTGAGGAGTAGGTCAAGTCCTTGGCCGACCTCAGCAAGTAGAGCCCTTGGATGAACTGTAGGAGAGTGAATCTGAAATTTTAGATTTTGGGAGGCTCCCGAAACCACCCACCCTCCTCCTTTGCTTCAGTTTTACTTCAGACTCATTCAACATCAAGGTAAAGATGGGCTTTGAGGAGGAACAGTGTATGCTTCAAAAATTACTTTTGCCCCAAATATTTATTTTATGACTCTTGTGACTACCTCTGGGAAAACAAATCATATGTGGCCAAGATTGTGACAAGGGAAGAAAATTAATGGAGAAAGGGAAGCATTTGTGGACTAAATTGAGAGGAGCTAAAGGCGGGGGGTGGGGACAGGAAGCCAGGGGAGAGGGTTCTGGAGGTGGGTGGCCCCCATCAATGCCCCATGCACTCTCCATTCCCTGCCAGGAGCCCATGCTTTGGGGCTGTTCCACGCAGCCCTAACTGGCCTCATGTCGCACCTAGCAGAGCTTCCTGGCTGATAAAAATCAGGCAGCCAGTGGTCAGGAGCAGAAAAACTTACTATTTGGAACAGAAACAACAACCACCTTCTTTTTATGGCTCAGAAGAGACTTCTCTAGTTCCTTGTTGGTTCTCTGATGATCTGGGTTGACCAGATCAGAACTTGAAATGGCGATGAGTGGCCATTTGGAGAGTCCTAGCCTAAAATCTCATCCTTGCTCTTTCCTCTCCACTGTGCTGCCCTGATTTTTTTTTTCTTTTTCTCTGTATCTGCCCCCTGTATAAGTTTTCTATCACTGCTATAACAAGGGAGCATAAACATAATGGCTGGAAACAAAACCTATTTACTATACCACAGTGCCCTTGGTCATGAGTACAGGTGGGCTCCACTGGGCTTTGCTCAAGCTGAGATGTCCGCTGGCTGGGCTCCTGTCTGGAGGCTCGCCAGAAGATTCTGCCTCGAAGCTCAACCTTCTAAGGTTGTTGGCAGGATCCAGTTCCCTACGGCTGGAGGACTGAGGTCCTGTTTTCTTGCTGACTGTCAGCCCAGCCACTCTCTGCAACTAGCGGCTTCCTGCTTTCCTTCTCACGCGGTCTCCTTCATCTTCAAGCCAGCGGTGGTATACTGGGTCCTTCTCATGCTTTAGTCCCTGTCTCCCTTTTGCTTCCTCTTTGCCACTAGCTAGAGGACATTCTCTGCTTTCTTGGGCCCATGTGGCCACATGGACCCACCTGGATGATCTCTCCTTTTTAAGGTCCACTCTGCCATATAACATAACATGATACGACATTTTGTCATGTTCCCAGGCTCTGGCAGCAGGGTGTGGAATCTTGGGGGCCGTTCCTAGAAATCCTGCCTACCACACCAACCGTTGGTGTGAGAACAGAAGAAATGAACCAGCCCAGGCTGGGAAGGTGTGTCCCTTTTAGCCACAGTCATTGGGAAGGAAAACCAAGAACCACCTGCGTCCCTTTGCCTTGTCACAAGACACCTGTCAAGTGCTCGCTTGGTTTGTGAAGCTCAGGAAAGTTTTGTAGTTCTCTTTCGAACTTTAGAAAAGGTAAATAACCCATGGGTGGATTTTTCTTCTTCCGGGATCATTTACTTACATGTTCGTTTCATGCTAAGCTCTCAGTTCTCATTTCGACCTTGCTTTTGCTAAAGGAAAGCTCGGTGTAAGTAATATTGTGGAAAGTTAATTATTTTTAGTCGAACAATATGGAACCAGGCAATAAAATTCAGGAAAGGGGCCTGTTTTGAAACCTGTGGCCTTGTCTAAATCACTCAGTGTCAATAAACCGCTCCCAGGGCAGGTGGGACACCCCCGGCCTGGCCGTGGACGGAGCAGTCTGGGGTACTGCGGGGGCTGGAGGAGGTCTGGGCTCTGCAGTCACATTCTGTTAATGCCTCACTAGACCCAGTGATTCAGGCCCGTGTCTTTACATGTTATGTGCCTGGTGATGGGAGAGACAGATGCCAGTTTCCCAAGAGGGAAAAAAAGCAACTGGAAAGAAAGGAAATGGCAGATTGTCAATGAGATAGCTTTTGTTTCAATTTTCCCTCCTTTGTTTTCTTTTTAAGTGCTCTGTGAATTACCGTACTTTCCCTTTTGGTATTTTGGGCCATAGATCTCTGCATTAACCTGAATTTTTTCTCTTTTTTTCCCCCTTCCTTTTCCCTAATATTCATCTGGAAAACACCCCTACACCTGTCTGCCTTGTTTCAGTGGGAGCCACTGTCCACTTCTAGACTGTTTTGTCAGGGGAGAGTGGCATGGTCCCATGGCAGGCATCCCAGATTGGAAGCCAGGAAAGCTGGGCCCCTTTCCCAGGCCCATCCACCACGCCTCTGCAGGGCCTCGAGGCCTCCGTTCCCCTGCGCTGGGCCTGCAGGGTGCCGGTATGATAGCTGGAGATAAGGAAAGGGCAACCTTTCTTGGGTCAGAGTTCCCAGCTCTGCGGTGAGCCAGCCGTGTGACTTGGGCTCAGTCAGTGTTCCTATACCTGAGCCTCAGTCTGCTCTTCGGTCAGCTGGGGAAAACGACATTGGCCTCCTTGGGTGAGAAGCTAGTCGATGACAAATCCACGGCGTTTTGCATTTTGGCCTGGGTCAGCTTCACTGGGCCAGCAGGATGTGGCTCTCTGGGACTACGTGGAGCTGGGACGGGGCCACGCTGTGGTACTGAGGGAGGGCCACCATGCTCTGTTCCTGTTTCTTTGTGGTTCAGAATGATACAAGGGGACCCTCGCTGCAGCCTGTGTCTCCTGTGAAGAGATGGCAGAAAGGGGCAAAGGCCACAGCAGTGGGCCGAGTGGGCAGGCACAGGTGGCCAAGGAAAATGGCCATTTGGAGGGCTGCTTCTTGGGGTCTTTGAGTCTGCCTTGCTCTAGCACCCTGTCTTAGTATTTTCCAAAATTTTCTCTATGCTGTTTTGCTTCTGACACTGGTGGCTGTGATTAAAAAATAGCTATTAATCAATATCTAGATAGAGAGATAGATAGATGTCGATAAAAGCACACTGCACTTGGGTTCAGCCAACTGGATCTTGGACTGGAGTGCGAATTCACCACTTCCATGACGCTGGCTCATTGACTTAACCTCTGTGCCTCAGCTCCGTTGACCTCTCTGGTTTGCTTCGGAGAGCATGCAGCTCCCAATACGCGGGGGTATTTTGTAGGCCTTAAATTGTGTGTAATCACAATTAGTCTTCCATTTTCCTGTAGGGCGTTTTGAGGACAAGCGAAATGAAAGCGGCCTCTGGGCGTGGACATAGCGTCCTCCAGCATATTCCGTGTCCTGTGAGGGAACAAGGTCAAATGAATGAGTAGCTGGGAGAGAAGCGGCTATTATGAGGGGCCCTCCCCTTCCTTGATTTCTCATACTAATGGACATCTATGTTTCCACTCAGAATTCCTATTCATTTGTTAGGTACAAAGCCAAGATACCAAAATAGCCCTTGTGTGGGGCTGAAACTGTTATGCTCCATTGTTCCTGGGCTTCACTTCTCTCCCTCGTCTCCACCTCTCCTGGAGTGTCTGTGGACGTGTCAAGGATGGACTCCAGGCCGGGTGACGGTGCTCGGGAATGGTCCAACCGTTACACAGGGAGCCAAGAATTTTAGAGATGTTCCAGGGGAAGGGCGCGAGCCCCGATGTCCCAACCCCCCACGCTCCCAGGCAAGCCGATTGCCCCGTGTCAGCAACAGTGAGGGCTCAAACATGCCCCGCGTGCTGTGGGGGCCTGGCTGATGCAGGTAGAGGAAGCCAACACGATGGTTGTTCAACCTGCAGGGAAGAATTTAGAATACCTTTTGGGACACACGACGGTGTCGTAGGTCGGCGGTTCGAAATTCATCACTTACACTAACCAGCAAATTCCTTTTCATAAACTCACAAGTGTTTCCTAATAGGCATAGCCATTGAGTTTCACGTGTTTGATAACAACTGCATCTAAATAATGTTGGAAACACTGCAAAGGTCGCTTTGAAGAGGCATCGTGACCCTGGAGGACAGGCACAGACCTTCAGGCCGACCCTCTTCTCTGTCGTTTCCAATGGTGTGGCCTTCATTGAGCCCAGCAGCCTCCCTTTGGTTTCCTCATCTTCAAAGTGGGGGAAATTATGCTTAGCTTGGACCTTGTTGTGAGGAGTTACAATCATGTGTGAGAAGGGCTGAGCCCAGGTCCAATGGTGGTGAGAATTCAAGACCTGGAATCTTTTGTTATTAAAAAGTGAAACACTACATATGGTGTTTATGATTTAGCATTTTAAGCTCTTGTCAGATCCCCCCCCCCCCTTAAATGGAGTATGATGGTCAGATTCAGTAGAACTTCTGTGATTTTGTTTACATAGTGTCTTTGCTGATTTCCCTATGGTGGGTTATAAAATCACAGCCATAAAATAAAATCAGTAAAACTTGTCTTCTGTCCCAGTCATGGGCTGCACATTCTACACGTAGAGACAGGTAGAACTCCAAAGACCTTAGGCGGTGGGTACCATTGCTGTCCCCACTTTGCCGATGAGAGAACTGCATTTTGAAGAGTGTGGGTCATTTTACCAGGGCCACCTGGCCAGACCAGGACTCCCAGTGAGGGTTTTGTGGCACCACAGGCCGTATTCTCCGTGACTGACACATACTGACTTCACTCCAACGCGGCCTGTTATTGTAGCTTCATACTTCAGAGCGGTTGCTAAGGCTCTCATGGCTACATAGAGGCAAGGGGACAACTTGGGGTGATGACAAAAGGAGTGGGAGCTGTTAGTTTTGGGGGACACGCTGAGGTCATTTTCCTCATCTTTCATGGCTCAACTTCCATCTCCTACCATCTCAGCAGATACCCCATCCTTGGAGCACCTTCTCCTCCAATTTATTCCACACTCATTTCCAAATTCCCTTCTCCCAGGTCACTTTTGGGGTGCCATCATGCTCTTGGGACCCTGAGTGACTTCATTTAGCTTAGGGTCCAGCCCAAGAGTCTCATGAGGGTGCCTGTAAGTGACTTCACTTCCCTACTCATCCTTCATTGTCTGTCAGTCCCTCTCATGGACACAGCCTTGGGCACCTTCCATGGACACAGCTCATCCCACCTTACATCTTGACTGGGCAGCACCGGACCTGCTCTGGGCTCTGGCCAGGTCAGCAGGCCATGGAGGACAACTTGGCAGCCCCCTGGGCGAGTACTTAGGATACAGCCCCAGAGGCAGTCCAGCCCGATGAAAAAGCCAGAGCCTTTGTATTCACTCATGCATTTATTCATTCAGCCATTCATTTCATTCGGTCATTTTTAAAAATTCAACACCAGGTGTTAAGAACACAACTCGTAATCAGACACAAGCCTTCCCTTACAACTCAGTAGAGGGGACAGACTCAGAAACTAATGGTGGCTCAGTGGGTAAGTGCTAGCATCCACTGAGTGCCGTGAGTGTGAGGAAGGGAATCGAGGAGGCTGAGATGGAACCAGGGGAAGGAAGGTGTAAAGATTCAGAGGCAGGAAGAGCTGGTGCTTTTGCAGAAATACACAGAAAGCAGTGTGACTAGAACATACTGTGTGTGGGGAGAGATGGCAAGAGCCCCAACTCATTTGGATAGACTGGGCAGCCGCCATCCCAGCTCCCCCTGAGACGGAGTAATGGAGGTGGGTGCCTGGGCAGCTGCCTCCGTAAGACGCAAGCTTTGTGCACAGAAACCAGTGACAGCCGGGGCACTTGGGGCTGGCAGAAGAAGAAAGGGGAGCTGTTCCCACTCTTAGCACTGAAGTGACAAGAAGAGGGACCTGTGATTAAAACGCCAAGAAAGCTCCAGCTACGAGTATAGTACGCCACTGTCAGAGAAAAGCGGGGACTTCGGAAAGACACAGCCATTGCCAACACCCAGCCTGGCAGAAAGATGCAGAGCAGGGTGGGGAAGGGTGAGGAGTCTACCTGGGGGTGCACAAAGTAGGCAGCTGGCGGATGTCCATCACATCCCTAGTTCAGCCCAGCTCCCATCTGTTGTCTGTACTGCAGACTGCAAGTCTCATTCAAAGCATCGTGCCAGGGATGCCTGGGTGGCTCAGTTGGTTAAGCGGCTGCCTTTGGCTCAGGTCATGATCCCGGCGTCCTGGGATCAAGTCCCACATCTCTGCTCAGCAAGGAGCCTGCTTCCCCCTGCCCCTCTGCCTGTCTCTGCCTACTTGTGATCTCTGTCAAATAAATAAATAAAATCTTAAAAACAACAACAACAACAACAACAACAACAACAAAGCATCATGCTAGTGTGCAGAGAAAACACATCACACAGGAAGAAATGTCAACCCCAAAGTAGAGTCCAGATTGAGAAGATACGAATTAAAGGTCAAGTATGGGGAAAAAGAGAAAAAGTCTGGATAATAAATATAAATATGTGGAGATCGTTTGGACTTACAGAGTTAACATTGTTGAGACAGATATACGACTCTGAGCTTCCTGGTGGCCAAGTTATAAAGGAAGATGAGGTCAGGTGTGTGGTTTTCCTTGTGGAAGAAGTGAAAGCAAACTAGTTTGTATCAGAAGCTAGACTCTTTCTAGACCTTAGCGTGAACAGGAATTTTCTCCATTGGAGCGGCATGATTTTGAGCAGACTGTGACCCTGTGAAAATTCCTCGGGCCCACTGAGGTCGATGCGGCACATCTATTTGGCTTCTGTCTGTGCGGTCCGCTGGTGGTGCTGGGGTCATTAACAGTGTTCGCCAGTGGTGATCGAGCTCTGCCTCTCTCCCATGATTTCATGTGCCTCCAGATCAGGGAGCATGCTTCGTATGTCTTTTCTACCTCTCATACCGTATTAGTTGGAAACTGAGCCTATTGAAAGTATTTTGAGTATTAATTTTTTCCATTATTGCAGGAAGAATTTCTTACATACCGTGAGACTAATTAGACCACGCACAGCTGGATCCACAAGCAGGTGCTCTAGGGGTTCGGGGTACAGTGGAAAGCGACCATTGTTGGAGGTACTTCAGGAAATCGTGGAATGAAATGCAGTTGAGACTAGTGATGCTTAACGTTTGGGGGTCAAGAACCCCCTTGAAAAGATAATGAAAACTAAGGACTCTTTCCCCAGGAAAAGACAAAGGCATACAATTTTGGTTTAAGTTTCAAGAAACTCCTAAACTTCTTGGAGCCCAACCCTGAATTCGTTAAGGGGCTCTGGACCCCAGTTTAGAATGCCTGGTCTAACCTATGGTCTTACAATGTTTTGCACAAGGGATTTTTCTTCTAGACGCACTGTGGCCCCATTAGTGATAGACTCCTGAGACCATGCTCAACCCATGGGGGTGAGAGGAGCAGGCAGATTACTAACCAGGCTCTTACAGCCCTTACCGCATACAAACATTCTACAGCTAGGAGAGGATAAATATGACACATGGACTATTAACCAGGCATAAAAGGGAAGGAAATTCTGACACCTGCTACAACAGGGGTCAACCTTGAGGCCAGTATGCTAAGCGAAATAAGCCAGTCACAAAAGGACAGATACTATATGGTTCTACTTCTAGAAGGTACCTAGAGAAGTCAGATTCATAGCAAGGAGAGTAGAATGGTGTTGCCGGGGGCTATGGGGAGAGAATGAGGAATTAGCATTTCATGGGCATGGTTTCCATTTTGCAAGTTGAAAGTTCTACCGTTGGATGGTGGTGACGGCTGCATGACACTGTGAACATACCTAACATTACTGAGCTCCACTTAAAAATGGTTAGGATGGTAAATGGTATGTTGTGTACAGCTTACCAAAATTAAATAAATAAATATGAGTTTAAAACAATGAATGCAGCATGCTGCTGAGGGGTAAGTGGGGTGGGAGGTCTAGGCTCACCCACTTCTTTCATGAACTGTGGCCTCATGAAACGAGCCTCTGGGAGCCAGTCCTTTCCGCTGCTGGGTAGGCTCTCTGAGCTGTGCCGGATGGCCGTGGCATTGAAACCCAGTGCCAGGAGCACCTTGATTCACGTTGGGATGGTTCTGCTTGGAACTCTGGACTTGTCGCAGTGTTTTCATTTCTGTATACGCTCTGTTACTGACATTAACTTTTCCTACAAGACAATGGCTGGCGACCATCTTCTATTTCCTAGGGCTCTATACATAATTTTAAAAGGAAAACTGTAGATGCTTAGGTGATTCACCATGCAGGAACTCTTCATTTTATAGGACCCATTTTTTTTTTTATAACAGGAAGTAAATATGTGTTGCTAAGCTACTATGTCCACCAAAAAAAAAAAAATCATATAGTAGATTCCATTGTACTCTTTGTGCTCTGTGAGAGTTGATGATTCTTTTATGCTAATTCTGCCCTTTTGTTCTTGACCTCCTTTACCTAAAGGTAAATTACCTAAAGTTAATTAGAGTTTGGCCATAGTGTATTTGGTATAAACAGAAAGAAAAAGCTTAAATCATAATTTCACATGAGAAAGTGGAAGTCTTCCTTCAACCTTCTCAAAGGAATTTAAAAAGCAATTATTGGCCCATTATTTTCAGTTCTGCATCTGTTTGTCTATCTATCAATCTATCATCTGTGGTTCAAAGAACCTGAAAACATCTGATTTAATCTCATTATTGCAAAGGAAGAAATACAGACTGCACGAGTAGATTTTAGGAGTTGCAAGTATCTCTTTTGATCTTCTGGGAATGAGGCATTTGTTTTCCACCTCTGAGAAGAATAAGGTAGGTAGAGACCATTTTAATATGCATCTGAAGAGGTTTAGGCCAGAGGAAAGCAAGAATGCAGGTCAGTTATTCCATTTTCCCAAGATCAAGATCTCAAAATAAAAATGGATATCATTGTCCATATCAGAGACCTTGACCCTCAGGGCAGTGGGAGGGTCCTGATGTAATGGAATTGTTCCTTCTGCATATTTAATTTATATGAGCTCACATATGCACAGATTTGATAAGGAGGGAGCCTTTTTTTTTTTTTAAGATTTTATTTGTCAGAGAGAAAGTGCAAGAAGGGGGAGCAGCAGGCAGAAGGAGAAACTGGCTCCCCACTGAGCAGGGAGCCCAATGCAGGTACTCCATGCCAGGACCCTGGGATCATGACCCAAAGGCAGATGCTTAACCGAATGAGCCACCTGGGCATCCCGGGAGGGAGCCATTTAAGTAGAGCTGGTCATTAGGCCTATCATTCAACCCACGTTTCCACAGAAAACCAGGATGGGGGTATCAGAACTTATACTTCACAGGTGGGGTTTCTCCCATGCTCTCAGAGTAAACAACTCATCCCCTGGGTGTGAGTCTAACAGTGTTTATTCCCAGAGAGCATGGCTCTCCCACCCCAGCCATCGTGCTCATCTAACACTCTGTGGTTGGTTCCAACGCTAGGACAAGAGCTGGCTGTCCTGAGCTTCCGGGGAGATGGGACATCTGTGTCCAGTGTGGTTCACAAATATGGCCTCGCTCAATCTATCAGGGATCCTGAAGCTTTGAGAGAAAAAAGTCATCAAGCCATGGCATCAAGTACTGCAGTGATCATTCAGGACACAAGTCAAATACATAGAAGATTTCAGTGAAGACTGAAATGCATTTGACTTGTGCCTGGAAGAACAGGATTAGGAGCTTGTGCCTATGAATTTTATTTTATTTTATTTTAATTTTTTAAAAGATTTTATTTATTTATTTGACAGAGAGAGAGAGAGAGAGAGAGCACAAGCAGGGGGAGTAGCAGGCAGAGAGAGAGGGAGAAGCAGGCTCCTCATGGAGCAGCGAGCCCGATGTGGGACTCATTCCCAAGACCCTGGGATCATGACCTGGGCCGAAGGCAGAGGCTTAACCCACTGAGCCACCCAGGCACCCTGAGCCTGTGCCTATGAATTTTAACACACACTCTAGCTTCCTGCCAAAGGGAGACAGACTTCTGATGAAAAGGGATTTCCAGGAGTAATTTCTATTCTACATGCTTTTCACCAATATATAGTCTTCTGACCCTAACTCCCATGGAAATTACAATGATTTAGAGCATGAACTTTGGGGTCAGATGCCAAATCCCAGCTTTTCCATATTAATCAGCTAACCTGTTAATTTCACTAAGCCTCAGTTTCCTCAAATGTAACAATAGTCCTTACCTAATGGGACAGACAGTTCTGTAGATTAAATGCAAAGTGCTCAGCACCTGCATTTAATAAGTAATGCAATAGATGTTTACTCTGATTATTCAGGAAGCAAAAGCAATCCAATGCATTGGCCGAATGCCACTGATTTGTGGGAAGAACAAAGGACTGGTTCTGTGCTCTGGATCCAAAGCAATGAAAAAGCTTCGAAAACATATTTGTTTTTATTCTTTCATATGTTTTGTTTTATATGCCTAACTTCTGAGCTATTTAAATATATGTGTTAGCTGCGCACCATCCATCCGGTGTGTGCCGTGACTGTTTGTAGAGTACCTCCTATGTGCCAGGCCGGGTGCTGCTGATTCGGAGGCACGACAGGAGACAGACACATCAGCGGGTAGTTGTAAGCCAGCATGAAGGGAATCCCTGGGGCACTGAAAGGACTTAGGTATAGAAAGCAGAGAACGGGTCAAGGAAGGTGTCTGGTGAGAGAAAGCTGTGGGGGTGAGAACAGCAGGGGGCATTGGGGGGAACTGCAAGGAAGTTAGACTGCCTGAGTAGAAGGTGCAAACTAGGAATTGTGGGCAAAGAGGCTGGACAGACAAGCTATCCTGGGGCCCTTCCACGCTCTCCTAGGGCCTTTGACCCTCACCCCGAAGGCTGTGTGAGCTATTGATTGAATATATATTCTCATTCAGGATAGATGATTCTGTGTAGAAGACAGATTGGAGGGGGAGACCAGAGGCAGTGGTCAGAGTGTCAGGCTACACAGCAGCCACTGGGGGAGGACTGATAAGGGGGATGTGGGCAGGTCCTCCAAAGAAGGAGGGGAGGATGGGAGGCCGAGGAATGAACAGTAGGTGAACATAACAGAACTTGTGATGGCTGGGTGGAAAGTGGGGGGAGGGAGGAATCAAGGGTGACTTCCAGTTATCCAGTTCAAGCAACTGAGGTGGTGGTGCTGCCAGCTGAGACATTTTTAGAATAAAAGAGGAAGAACATATTTGAGGGTAGAAGATGATTTTGCTCCTTTAGAAAGAAATTTTAGTTATACAGAACTCACAGTCTGGGAAGATCATGATTCAAATGTGCTTTTCTTTCATTACATCTGGAATTCGGTAATCAAAGAAATTATTTGTGGTAACAAATCCTCAGAAAGCCTGGCTAACCAGGAGAGGTTGCATAGTCCAGTATTCCCAGCCAGGAACAAGCAACATCCGAGCCCAAAGGACCTTCATGATTAAAGGTTGGCCAGGGGAGAATCTTAAAGAAAATAAGCTAAGAAAGAGAGAGAATGGATCAAGGACAAACACATATAATAATACTAATTTAAAAAATGTAAGAACCCTGATTTCAGATATTTTCTGCCTTTTCCCTGACATTTAATTAATTGCATCTCACTCCATCTCCCCCCTCCCCCATTATCCCCTGATGGAGATTCTAGAATAAGTGGTAAATAGCAAAAAATGAAGCCAAGAGAAGAAGGAAGGGAGAGATGGGGCTTGGATAATTCACAACCTGTTACTTCAGCCACTTAAATCAGGCAGAGGTTGGTGTACCAAGTAGGCAAGATTGGGAGAATTAGGAATGAATGTGGGCTGACTCCCCAAGGTTGACCAATCTGTGGACTCAAATCTGTGTGCTGCTTTGTGTGAGTTAGTGGCATAAATTGTCTCTGTGTTAATTTTGAATTTCGTTTCTTTTAGATTTAGTCATCTTATTTGGGAGGGTTCTGGATAGTAGTGAGAAGTGGTATTCGGTTTCAACCCCAAATCTGGTTGAATAATGAGCTGGTCATAGTTTGTCAGTCCCTGGCCCAGAATATAATGGTTAAGTGCACAGGGTTTTAAGACAGGCCCCAGATTCAAATCACAATGCTACCATTTCCTAGCTTAGAGACCTAAAGCAACTATTTAACCTCTCTGAGGCTCAGTTTCTTCAGCTGCGAAATGGACTCATACCAGTAACTGTGTCCCAGGCAGCTGTCAAGATTAAGGGACTAAGGAGTGCCTGGGTGGCTCAGTGGGTTAAGCCTTTGCCTTCGGCTCAGATCATGGTCCAGGGGTCCTGGGATCGAGCCCTGCATCGTGCCCTGCATCGGGCTCCCTGCTCAGCAGGGAGCCTGCATCACCCCCCCCCCCACCGCCTGCCTCTCTGCCTACTTGTGATGTGTCAAATAAATAAAATCTTAAAAAAAAAAAAAAAGAAGCTGGAAGTGGGAAGGAGAAGATGTACCCATTTTTTTCTTTGCTGAAAATGGATAGGTAGTGCCATAGTGGCGTACAAAGGGCTTCTCAGAATAATCATTTGACAAAGTGCCCCAGGAGAGGGCTGATGGCAGTGGGGAGAGGGCCGTGGGTGGGTGTCCCCAGGATGACTTCCTCTCTCTCCTCTCCCTGCCAGAGCTCCCTTGTCCAAACCTGTAGTCCCTGCCCAAGCAATTCCAGTTCTGGGTGTTTCTTAAGCAAATAGAGCAAATCATGCCAGTGTTAGGGGTTGTCACCCTTTACAGATTATATTCTGTAACGATTCATGATCTTTTCTCATGACTCAGTGTCACTGCCTCACCTGTGACTTTGATTTCTCCCACCTCTAACATCTCATTGCACTCACATCTGTATGTGGAGTTAGCACAAACAAGCTGTCGTGTTTTCCCATGATCTACTTTGTGAAGTCGAGCCTTCCTCATTTACGTACCACCACATTCTCCAATAGTTAGTTTCTCAGGCCTGTGTCTTCCTGAGCTCCTATATGGGAAGCGTTCTGTGACTGGGAAGAGATGTGTCAACTGCTTCTTGCACAAGTATCTTCCCCACCTCCTCCTGCCCCAAGGTGAGCCCAGCACACAGTAGGTGGGTGTTCAGCAGATGCTTGTGGATTGTGAAGCAGTGCCACCAACACGATATCTCCAGTTAAAAAAAAAATTTGTATATCAGAGTGCTGGACATAAGGTTTCTACACAAAACGAAGACAAGTACTGCCCCTCCAAGGAGGTCTTCTCAGTATTCATGGAAAGGATGATAATAATAACTCTTGCCATGTACTTGCTATGTGTCAAGCGCTGCTCTAGGCACTTTATATGCATCACTGTATTTGATTTTTACAATAATCTTCTGCTTATTGCTATCCTCATTTTACAAATGGGGAAACTGAGTCACAGAAAGGTTAAAACCTTGCCCAAGAGTCAGTAATATGCAGTGGGGAAAAAGACTCTTCAAGAAATGGTGTTGGTAAAAGTGGACAGCTACCTGCAAAAGAAACCAGATTTTCTTAAACCACACACAAAATATAACTCAAAATAGATTAAAGACATAACTGAGAGACCCCAAACCATAAAACTCCTACAGGAAAACGTAGACAGTAATCTTTCTGACATCAGCTGTAGAAACATTTTTCTAGATACGTGTCCTTTGGCAAGGGGAACAAAAACAAAATTAAACTATTGGGACTACACCAAAATAAAAAGCTTTTGCACAGTGAAGGAGCCCCGCAAAAAAAAAAAAAAAACAAAAACAAAAAAAACCAAAAACACAAACTCACCAAATGGGAGAAGATATTTGCAAATTATACATCTGATAAGGGGTTAATATCTAAAATATATAAAGAACTTACACAATTCAATATCAAAAATCCACAAATAATCCAATTAAAAATGGGCAGAAGACATGAACAGGCATTTTTCCAAAGAAGATATCCAGATGTCCAACAGACACATGAAAAGATGCTCAACATTACTAATCATCAAGGAAATGCAAATCAAAACCACAACGAGATGTCACCTCACACCTGTCAGAATGCTAAATCAAAAACACGAGAAACAACAGGTGTTGGTAAGGCTGCGGAGAAAAAGGAACCCTTATGCACTGTTGGTGGGAATGCAAAGTAGAGCAGCCACTGTGGAAAACAGTATGGAGTTTCCTCAAAAAATTAAAAGTAGAATTACCATATGATTCAGTAATTCCACTACTGGATATTTGCCACCTCAAAATGAAAACACTAATTCAAAAAGGTACATGCACCATTATGTTTACTGTAGTATTATTTACAATAGCCAAATTATGGAAGCAACCCAAGTGCCCATCCACAGATGAATGGATAAAGAAGATGTGAGAGAGATATATATCTCCAGCCTTAAAAAGAAATCTTGCCATTTGCACAAACATGGATGAACTTATGGCTCTAGAGGGTATAATGCTACATGAAATAATGTCAGTCAGAGAAAGAGAAATGTCATATGATTTCACTCATGTGGAATTTAAGAAACAAAACAAATGGAACAAAGAAAAAAAGAGACAAGTGAAAAAACAGACTCTTAACTATACAAAACAAACTGGTGGTTACCAGAGGGGAGGTGGGTTGGGGGATGGATGAGCTAGGTGAAGGGGAAAGGTGATGAGCACTGAGTAATACATAGAATTGTTGAATCAGTATATTGTACACCTGGAACTAATATAATGCTGTATGTTAATTATAATGGAATTGAAAAATAGTTAACAAAAATTAAAAAAAAAAAACTTGTCCAAGAGTGGAATCAGATTTCAAACTTGGGCAGTTTGAATCTGGAATATACACTCTCCTACCTCTAGGCTGTGTTGCACTTTGTGTTCCATTTTTTTTTAAAGATTTTATTTATTTATTTGACATACAGAGATCACAAGTAGGCAGAGAGGCAAGCAGAGAGAGGGGAGGAAGCAGGTTCCCCGCTGAGCAGAGAGCCCAATGCGGGGCTCGATCCCAGGACCCTGGGATCTATGACCTGAGCGGAAGGCAGAGGCTTAACCCACTGAGCCACCCAGGCACCTCACACTTTGTGTTCCATTTAAACCTGTTTGTACTTACAAGGTTATTCTCCTATGCTTTATTCCGGAAGCCCTATTGGTTTATTACACATTTAAATCTACAACTACCAGGAATAGTGTTTTGTGTCTAGTACGAGGTCAAGAGTGATTTTCATCTTTTGTCTTCATTTTTAAGATTGTCTTGACTACTCTGGGCCCTTTGTATTTCCATAAAAATTTTAGAGTCATTTTGCCAATACAAACACAGACACACACACATTCCTGCTGGGCTTTTGATTGAGATTATACTGAATCTAAAGATAGATGTGGGAAGAATTAACACCTTCATGATGTTGGGTACATGTATATGGTATATACCTTGTCTCTTTAATTTCTCACAATATTGTTATGTAGTTTTCTATGTACAGATATCATTTATATTTTGTCAAATTTATTTCTAGGTATTTAGTTTTTTTGATTCATATTGTAAATGTTATCATCTAAAAACTTTCATTTTCTAATCGCTTGTGGTGGTATATAGGATTTTTGTATATTGATCTAGTAAGTAGAGACCTTGCGGCTCACTTAGTAATTCTAATTGTAGAATGTTTTTAGATTTCCTATTATATAATCATGCTATCTAAAATAATGACAATTTTACCTCTCTCTTCCAATTTCTAAAACTTTTTATTTCCTTGTCTTGATTTATAGGCATTCCAGAATAATGTTGACTTGAAGTAGTGATTGTGAACATTCTTTATTTTATTTCCAATCTTAGGAGAAAGCTTTCAGTATTTTACTACTAAGAATTACATTTGCTGTAAGTTTTTTTTTTTTAGATACTTGAAGATTTTAAAAGATATTTCATTAGTTTTAACTTAATCACCTCTTCAAATACCTTATTTCTAAATATGATTACATTTTGGAGTACATGGACTTCCACATATGACCAATTTTAGGAAGACACAATTCAGGCCATAGTACCCACCCCAACTGATGGAGCTCCCATTCCTTCAGCTGCTGGGACCTGAATCTCTGGGGTCATTTCTGACTCTGTCCCCTACAACATCCCCAAATCTGCTTGTCTTTTCTTAAAAAAACGGAGTCAGAATTAAGCACTTCTCTCCATTCTGACGCCATCACTCTGGTCTGACATTCACTTGGACTCCTCCAATAGCAGCCTCCTGGACTCCCACCCTCTTTCCTAACCCCCACAGCCTGTTCTCTGCCCCGTTGCCTGATGAAGCTTATTGGCAAGGCCTCCTCCCTCCTCTGATCCAAACCTCCCATTACTTCCCCAATACATGCCCAACTCCTCAGGCCGCTATTACAGTCCTGACTCTTGCCCTGTTCTCTTTGTTGAAAGAAAGGAGACCTGTGCTCTCTGAGCACGCCTAGCCCAGGTTTTCTTCAAAGAGTTTGCATATCCTGGGACCTGTTTCTGGGATAAACGTCCACATCTCTTGCCACTCGTTGCCAGAAATGGGAAGCCCTCCATACTGGGCTTGGGCTATCTCTGGAGTTTCCAGACCCAGAGACTGGGGAAAGGGCAGGTGAAGAGTCTCAGGAGACCGTCATCCCAGAGAATACGAGTGGGGTTGGGACCAGGGAAGGACCAAAACACCCTCTGCTTCCCTGTGTAGATCACGCAAGTGCTTCCACAGCTATTAGCACCTGTGGGGAGAAGCAGGGGACCATGGCCAGGCCCCACAAGCTCAGGCCTCCCTTGTACCTGTGCCCAGCACTGAACCCGAGGGCCTCACACTGAACAACTAACCTGGGTGCTTCAGTCCTCAGTGCTGCCACTTACCAGCTCTGTGACCTCTCACCAGAAGTCAAGCTCCCTGTGCCTCAATGTCTCCATCATCCCCAGTCTGGTTGTTCTGCCTCTGAGCAGCTTTGGAAAATCCTCTTGAGTCCCCATTCTGTTCACAACCTGCCAGACCCTCAGGATGAAGTTCAACTCCCCAACCTGCCATTTGAGGTGTGACTCCGCTGTTCCCTGCAGACAGGAGAAGGCCCCAGGCTTTCCTGGACCTTTCTGACTCAGCCTCACCTTTAAGCCTTTACACAGTGTGTTCTGTCTGGCTGTGGCATTCCCACACTCCACCACATGCACTGGCAGAAATAGGGAGCCCACCCAGGAGCAGCTCACTGGCCTGGACACGGGGACCTGGCTGCAGGGACTTGAACAGGGGTCCCCTCCCTGGTGGCTTTAGGATGTGGGTGGGAGTAAGGGTGAACAAGGGCCTGGAGAAGGAGGTAGCATTTTCCTGAGCTTGTTTGTTAGCATGGCCATTGGAGTCTGTGGGGAAAGGGGGGCCCGCTGGTGGTCCCTACCCAGACCTGCCTCCCGGCAGCAGGGACCATGACTTCTCTCCCACCTCATGAGACTTGTCCCCTTGGGCCCCACCCAGCCACCTGGAACCTCTGATCAGATCTCTTAAGTTGGAGAATCTGTAGTGATGTTTCTTTTTACATTTCATTTTGATTTGAATAATTTTTGCATTATTTTTTCTTGATTAGTCTTACAAAGTGTTTGTTCTTATTATCTTTCCAAAGTACCAACTTTATTTTTATTTATTTATTTATTTATTTTATTATGTTAGTCACCATACGGTACATCATTAGGTTTTGATGTAGTGTTCCATGGTTCATCGTTTGTGTATACCAACTTTGTTGATTTTTCTCTCTTGTATATGTGTTTTGTCCTTCATTAATTCACGTTATTATTATTTTTAAAAGATTTTATTTATTTATTTGACAAAGAGAGAGAGCACAAGTAGGCAAAGCAGCAGGCAGGGGGAGAGGGAGAAGCAGGCTCTCTGCTGAGCAGGGAGCCTGATGCAGGACTCGATCCCAGGACTCCCGGATCATGACCCGAGCTGAAGGCAGCCATTTAACCGACTGAGCCACCCAGGAGCCCCAATTCATGTTATTTTTTAATTTTTCTTAATTACTTGAATTAAATTTGCTGTTTTTGCCCTACCTTCTTGATTGATTTTTGGCCTTCTTTTGGCTAGCAAATGCACTTAATACTTCATATTTTCCTTAGCCAGAATTTTAGCCACACTCCACAGGTCGATGTCATATTTTCAATATAGTATAGAGGTCAAAATGTTTTCTAATTTTTATTGTGATTTATTCTTTGGCTCAGGATGAGTTTTTAAAAATATTGATTTATTTTTAAAAATGAATTGCTTAATTTCCAAACATTTGGGCATGTCACAGCAACTGTACTCTGAATGATTTTAAAAATTTGAAATTGTTAATAATTTATTTATGGAGAGTGTAAGGCTGCTTTTTTAGATGTTCCATTTGTACTTGGAAAGAATGAGTGCTTTTTACTGTTGGGAGGAGTATTCTGCATTTGTCAAATAAATCTGATTTGTTGATTCTGTTATTCATATCTCCTGTGTCCTCTTACTAATTTATTTATTTATTTTTGCCTATTTTTCCCCTCATCTGCTAAAAGAGGCTTATTAAAGTCTCCTACTAATGCTGTGCATTTGTTCTTTCAGTTCTTCATTTTTTTTTTCACAGAGCCATAATCCTGTATTTCCTATAGGAACAATAGTTCAGCATTTGTTAATTGAGTGTTCACAGTAACTTTTAGAACATAATAACCATGGATAACAAGATCAATTGTTCTTTTTTCTATTCCTCTACAATAAACAGTCTGTAACCTGGACACTATGTATAAAACAAACGTAACATGCTGAAAAGTAGAAAGAAGAAGGCTAAGGAACTCAGGATCCAAAGAAAGATGCTGGTGTGACTTTGTCTTCCTTTTTGCCTTATATATCCCACACTTGGAGCTGGTGAGGAACTTGAAAATGCCAATAGGCACAGACCAAAAAAGCCTCAAGAAAGTAAAAAACTTTTTAGCCAATAACCACTGTACAGTAGCCAAATACCACAGAAAAAGCTGCGACCCCATGTCCACCCACAGCAGCAAAGGCTGATTTGGGGAGTTTAGATTTCTGTCCTTGTTAGACCCTAAGGAAGCAAATGCGATGGTGTCACAGAATGACACATAGGGAGCTGAGAGGAGCTCTACCCTCCCAGGGTCAGTGGAGACCACATGGCAAGCTTGGACATCTACCCACACCCCATTTAAGGAGTTGCTGCTCTCCCTTCGTGCTAGGAGTAGTATCAGAGAAGGCCTAGTGGGGAGTCAGAAGTGATAATGACACCACTCTACTTTCTACCACCACCAGCATTCTGGCGTCAGTGGAGGATATGTGGGGAAGAGTAACAAGGTACTTTCTTAGGCAGAGTAATATCAATGGAAGTCTGTTAGGAAGCCTAAATTTCTACCCCCACTCAACAATAATGAGGAACATCACCCCTGCATCCCAGGCATCAACAAAAGTGATGTATGAAGCCTAGATTCCCACCCTTATCTGGCGGCAATAAGGTTCCATCCCTCTTCCTCCATCAGTATGGTATCAGAGAAGACCTGCTAACACAACTGAAAAAAAAAAATAGAAAATCTCAGCAAAGAAAAGAAATAGAAAATTTCAGCAAATAAAAATCAAGTTGAAATTTTGAATTTCAAAATAAAACACTCAGGGCAACCAAGTGGCTCAGTGGATTGAGCCTCTGCCTTCAGCTCAGGTCATGATCTCAGGGTCCTGGGATCGAGCCCCGCATCGCGGGCTCTCTGCTCAGCAGGGACCCTGCTTTCCCTTCTCTCTCTGCCTGCCTCTCTGCCTGCTTGTGCTCGCTCTCTCTCTTTAGTAATTTTATGTATGGCCACTCCTTCAAGCCAAGATGGCTGGGTGGGGATTGTGACAATGAATATTTCTTTACTTGACCTGTGGGCATCATTTGGTAGAATTAATCACTCACTTCTGCAAAGACTTGATTCATTTGGATTCCAGGTCATCATACTACTCTGATGGTCCTCCTACCTCACTTATATGCTCCTCTCTGAATCTATTATACAAGTTCTTCAATTTTTGAAGCTATGTCATTTAGAATTAGATGCATTTACATCTTTATCATTATGAATATCTTTTATCTTTAGTAATGTTTCTTGCCTTAAACTTTTCTTTGCTTGATATTAATGTAGTTATAGTACCTTTTTGTTAACATTTTCATGGTTGACCTTTTTCCATGTTTTCCTTTTGGTCTCTCTGTGACTGAGGACTTTGAATCATCTTGCCCTCATATTAGGATGTGTATCTTGTAAGCTGCATAGTTATTTTGATTTTGTTGTTGTTTTTGTGGCTGTTACACAGACTGATAATTAATTTTTCAATTGGAGATTTTATTCTGCTTATATTTAATATAATTATTGAGATAATTGGTTTATATCTATCATAATATTTACTCTCTTTATGTTCACTTGTTTTATGGCTCATTTTCTTTCTTGCCTTCTTTTTTTAATAAGATTTTATTTATTTATTAGAGAGAGAGATTGAGAGAATGAGTGGAAAGAGGGGCAGAGGGGCAGGGAGCTCAGTGTGGGCCTGGATTCCAGGACCCTGGGATCATCACCTGAGCTGAAGGCAAATGCTTAGCCGACTGAGCCACCCAGGTGCTTGGCTTTGTTTTCTTTTAGTTCAGTATTTTTTATTATTCCACATTTCCTTTTATTAGCTTGTTATACATTCTTGTAATTATTAATTTTGAGATTACAATATCATTATTTGATTTATTTTTTAGATCTATTTATTTGAGAGAGAAAGAAAGAGAGCATGTGGGGGTTCAGTGGAAGAGGGAGAGAGAGAAACCCAAGCAGACTCTGCAGTGAACACAGAGCCTGACAGGGGGCTCAATCTCATGATCCGTGAGATCACAGCCTGAGCCAAGATCAAGAGTCTGACCCTTAATCCACTGTGCCACCCAGGAGCCCCTCATTCCTTGATTTATTTGCATCTCACATAATCTATACTCTCACCATTGCCCTTTTGGACAATGCTTCTTAAAGAATAATTTAATCTCTTCTTGTTTCTTTTTTTATTGCTGATATGCATTTTAATTCTACATATATTTGGACCCTACAAAACATTTTTACTGCTCCCTAATACAATTGAGATTAGTAAGTTACAAATTTACCTTTTTTATTCTTGCATTTCTGTTTCTATCTGGTATTGTCTTCTTTATATGAGGATTTTCATTAATATTTTCTTTTTTTCCCTTTTTTCTTTTATGGAGATGTAATTGACTTATAACATTATATTAGTCTCAGATGTACAACATAGTGATTTGATATTTGTGAAAATTATGGAATATCTCCACAGTAAGTCTTGTTAACGTCCATCATCTTTTTTAAAAATTATGTCATGTTAGTCAACGTACAGTACATCATTAGTCTTTGATGTACTGCTCCATGATTCATTATTTGTGTATAACACCCAATGCACATTACAACACATGCTTTCCTTAATACCCATCACCGGGCTACCCCACCCCCCTCCTCTCTGAAACCCTCAGATTGTTTCCTGGAGTCCATAGTCTCTCATGGTCCTTCTCACCCTCTGATTCCGCCCCCTTCAGTTTCCCCTTCCTTCCCCTAATGTCCTCCATGCTATTCCCTGTGTTCCACATATGAATGAAACCATATGATAATTGTCTTTCTCTGCTTGACTTATTTCACTCAACATAATCTCCTCCAGTCCCGTCCATGTTTGATGCAAATGGGGGTATTCCATTGTATATGTGAACCACATCTTCTTTATCCTTTCATCTGTTGAAGAGCATCTTGGCTCCTTCCACAGTTTGGCTATGGTGGACATTGCTGCTATGAACATTGGGGTGCGTGTTCTCCTTCTTTCACAACATCCACCATCTTTAATGAAAGTCTGCTGATAATGAGTTACCTGTTTTTTTTTCTTTGCCAGAAAATTTGCCTTAACTTATCTTTATTTTTGAAGGATATTTCCAGTTAATGGACACAGAATTTCAGGTGGACATTTACTTTCTTTCAGCACTTTAAAGATGATATTCCTTTGTTTTTTGGTTTGTTTTTGCTCTTATTGTTTCTCCTCTGAAAGTAATATGTCTGTTTTACTTGGCTGTTTTTAAGATTTTTGTCTTTGTCTTTTTTTTTTAAAGCAGTTTTACGACGCTACATGGAGGTGTGGTTTTCTTTATGCTTTTGTGCTTTTCCTACTTAGTTTCTAGAGCAGTTTAGATTTTTCCCTGATGGCTTTTGTGAGTTTTTGAGATATCTAGGATGTTATTTCTTCATATCTGCTTCTGCCCTGTTTTGTGCCTTCTTTTTTTCCCTTTTGGTGATAATGTCCACCTTGCTGTTTATTTTCCAGGAACATACAAATTCCAGTAATTCACTTACTGTAAAGCCTGTCTCTGGTAACTCCAGTGTCTGTTTCTAGGGCCTATTTATTTTTGGGTCTTGTTTCTTCTCATGGCTGGTAACTATTGATTAAAGGCCGGACATTTTGTATTAAAAAAATGGAAGAAAATCTGGATAAAACAATCTTCTTCCAGAAAGGATTCACTCTATCTTCTAATTGGCAGTTAAAGTAGGGCTGTTCTGAGAGCAAGCTGTGGTCTCCGTGAGGATCGTCTGTGTTTGGCTTGTTCTCATCTCTGTGGTGTGCCCTTCCAGATGTCCTGACCTGGAACATTCACTAGGACAGTTCCTTCCTGGCAGGACTTAAACTCCAGTTGTTTTTTTTTTTTTTCTTTAATCTTCATGACAGTGAGACTGCTGCCTCTTTCCCTGTGTAGCTTAACAATCTGCAAAGTGCCTCAGATGTAATTGTCAAATGTTGGGCCCATTTTTCTGTACCACTTCCACTCTCTCAGGAACCCTGTCATTTCCAGTCCCAGGGGCCTGAGAACCATATTCCTTCAATTTTATTTTATTTTTAAGCTTTTATTGATTTTTGGGCATCTCCCCTTTCCCCTCCATGCCAGATTCATAGGAGGAAACCTAATGTGCTGGTGTTTGGAGGTGGGGCCTTTGGGAGGTGATAGGTCATGATGGTAGAGCCCTCATGGATGGGATTAGTGTTCTTATAACAGAGGCCCAGCAAAGCCCCTCCTGGGAAGTGACAGTGAGAAGACGGCTGTCAGTGAGGAGCAGGTCCCCCACTGGAAAACGAATCTGCTAGTGTCTCGAACCATAAGAAATCAAGGTCGCTTGTTTGAGAACCACGCAGTCCATGGTATTCTGTATAGCAGCCTTAATGATTTATTTTGTTCTGAGGTTTCGGTGACACATAACATCATATTTAGTGTCAGGGGTACCACAGAATGACTCGATATTTGTATATGTTTATTGTGAAATGATCTCCAAGGTAAAGTCCAGTTTTCATCCATCTTATACATTTTTTTCTTGTGGTCAGAACTTTCAAATACACTGTATTTGTAATGCTGCATATTACATCGCTGGAACCCATTTATTTCATAACCGGAAGTTTGCACCTTTTATATGCTTCCCCCAGTAGTCATTTGTCTCCCCACTCCTGTGGGATTGCTTGAAAGATCGGTTGACTTCCTGCTTCTCAGGAATTTTTTCAGCCTCTTCCACCACTGCCCCCAAACCAAACAAACACCATGGGGGAAGAAAAGTGGCATGCACAATGTTGGGATTCCCTCAAAGACCTCTTCTTTCAAGAGTCTTGGTTTCTCATGTCCTGGGTGTCCAAGCAGCTCTTTCCCAGCTTCAAACAGTTGTTATATTTTATTATGTTCAGCTTTTCTGGTTGTTTTCTGTGGAAGTACTAGTCTGCTGCAACTTACAACATCACGGCTGGAAAGTTAAATTACCAGACGTGATCATTTAATATCAGATAATACAGACTTCTGTATTCGTCACCGTTCCCTAGAGAGACCGAGCCAGTATAGAAATATAAGAGGAGATTTATTATGGGAATTGGCTTATATGATTGTAAAGACTGAGATGTGTCTGTGTCTGCTGTCTGTCTGCAAGCTGGAGAACTTGGAAAGTGGGTAGTGTCTGTGTCTAAAGGCCTGGGACCAGGGTAGCTGATGGTATGAGCCCCAGTCTGAGGCCAAGGGACTGAGAGTAAGGAGGGTAGTGTTGGGGTGCTGGTGTAAGTCCCAGAGACTCAGTGACCAAAGACCAGGGGCTCTGGTGTAGAAAGGCAGAAGATGGATGTCCCACATCCTAGCTCAAGAAGTGAGGGAGCTAATTCACCCATCCTCTCCCTCTTCAGGCCCTCAGTGGTCAGGTGATGCCCATCCACATCGATGAGGGCTGGTATCTTAGTCCAATGCTAATATCTCCCAGAAACACCCTCACAGACACACCCAAAATAATGCTGAGCATCCTTTAGCTCAGTCAAGTTGACACATAAAATAAACCCTTACAACTTATCAAGATTTGGATGTATATTATCAAGGTGCTCCCCAGAGGGGTGTTTTAATCACGTTTCTCTCCAGAGTATACTAGGTAATCACCATGTCCACACTTCTAATAAAGTTACCTGTGCATGTGTAATATCCACTCTTCAGGTGTAAGTGGCTGGATAGAAGAGATTTTCTCCTACTCCTCTCTTTCAGCACAGTGCCTTGCTTACAATAATGCACTAGAATGAGAACACAGCAGTCTCACCAGTTTTTAGTTGTGCAATATTAGTGAGTAGATTCATTTGATTCTGTGAACTTTGATTTTTTGTATATTCAGATGATGTAAATCTCTCAGAGTTACTTAAGTAGTTGAGCTAAAGTGTGGAAAGCTACAGGCATGTGGCACATACTCATTAAAGGGGAACTATTTCTCCAAGTAGTGTGTCATTGATATTTGTTGAATGAATGGATGAATGAGCTGATGATGTAGGGAGAATGAAACTGCCTATCTGTGGTTTTGATGGGACAGGAGACAGCATGGGGAACTGGCATCTGCAGCAGGGGACAGCACAGAGCAGCAGATAAACTCAAAATGGAGCGTGTGCCGATGATATTTCACAAACACAAAAAGACAAAAAGTTAATTGTTAGAATTGGGGGAGTAAGTCTCAGTTGTTCTGTGAGCCATTTGGAATTGTCGGGGACTTGAGAATGCTTTCTGTTACTTTTACCCTCAAGTGAATGCTGAGAAAAGGGATCTGGTTCCCTGTCACTTCAAACACAGGCAAATTCAGCTTTCTATACAGCAAAGTCACTGACAGTAAATTCTTTTGTAAAAACCTGTCTTCCCATCAGCTGAATAATCATAGAACCCAGAATTGGAGAAATCTCTGAATCTGAGAGCTGAAGAGATCTCAGAGATCATTGGTGCCATTTCTCATCCTCATTGGAATCACGGCAGCAGAATTCCTGACAGTTGGTCACACACCTACTGCCTGTTTGCTTTGGGCGCCATAATTACTCTGCTTCACGGGGAAGTCTGTTCCATGTTGGAATGTGTTGGCCTGCCAGGCACGATGTTCTTCCAAGAAGAGAGCTGAAATCGGCCCCTGAGAGTGTTCCTCTGTTAATCTGGTGTTGGTTGGTCCTCTAAGATCCCAGGGAATGATTCCAATCCCTTTTTTTTCTAAAATTATCTTTTTAAACTATTTAAAATAGCCCTACATTAGAAAAACACCAGAGGAATAAGACCCAAGTTGTATTACTAGCGATGTGACAGTGTGTAATACTCGTTTTATAGAATAAGAACCTGAGGCTTTAGAGCTAAGCAAAATTTCCACAGCTAATAAGTGATGGACATGGACTGTGAGTCTAGCTTTGCTGATGCTCAAGCTCGAGCTCTTATCCATAATGTTGTAGGACAACTGTGTGCTATTGTTGTGTAGTGTTTATATTGGTTATACCGAACTTGTGTCTTTTAGTCTACTTTAGTCTTTTCTCTCTCACAAATTTTGGTCAAGTCAGATTTTCTCCATTTGGAATTTATGTGATTTTGTTTATTATCTATCTCTCTGTCTATCTGTCTATCTAGCTATCATCTCTGTCATATACCCATCTATTTATTTTTACTTAAATGTAGAGCTATACTTTCCTCTCTAAAGTCTAAAATGGAGGGGTTGACCATTTCAGCCTGTCAAAATGATTATTGGTGTTTATCATTAAGACATCTCCCATAGAATTTTGAATTATCCACAAATCTGATGATTTCTGAAGTTGAAAAAAGGCATTGCAAAAATGGTTAATAGAATTATATCAGACAAGGTCATATGACAGGCTACTGGTGACTTAACCCAATTGTGAACATATCCAACTGCCCTATTATCGTAATCGCGATTTTCATTTTAACCACAATGACATCCCAACGGACTTAACCTTATTTCCTAGAGAATATATTTCATGGTTTAGCATCATGATTTAGTGAATCTGTGTAGGCTCCATGTGATCACAACATTCTTTTCTAAATGGTTCACAAACCATCTATTTAGAAATTTTATTCTAGATTTTTGCCAAATGTCAACAGGTTGACACCAAGAATTTGCTTTGACTGGATTGTAGTTCCCAGAATTGAGGTTTTCTCAAATTTCACAATCAAAAACTATTTTCTAGTCTTCTGGGCCCTCTTTGTTCATGTCTCCCCCTGTCCCCTACCCCACCAAGATTCCCTACTATAGTTGCATAATTACATCTTTAAATCTTTCTGTGCCTTGGGTTCTCTCTGGGCTGGAAGGTGTGTCCTGGCTTGAAGTGTGATACAGTGGAAAGAGAAGTGCACCTAGCATTGTAGACCAAAATTCTTGTCTAATTGCATTACTTGCTAGTTGCATGACCTGTGGTAAATTACTTTGTCTGTGTAGCCTCTGTTTCCTCATTTGTAAGTGGGGATAAAACCTGACAGGGACTTGAAAGAATACCATGAGTTAATATCTAGGAAATTGTCTAGAGTATCATAAGCTTTAAAAATCTGAATTTCCATTGACTGAAGAGACTGTCTTTTTTCCACTGTATATTTTTTCCTGCTTTGTCGAAGATTATTTGACCATAGAGTTGAGGGTCCATATCTGGGCTCTCTACTCTGTTCCACTGGTCTATGGGTCTGTTTTTTTTGCCAGTACCATGCTGTCTTGGCAATCACAGCTTTGTAGTAAAGCTTGAAGTTAGGCAACATGATACCACCCGTTTTGTTTTTCTTTTTCAACATTTCCTTAGCAATTCAGGGTCTCTTCTGGTTCCATACAAATTTTAGGATTGTTTGTTCCAGCTCTTTGAAAAATGCCGATGAAATTTTGATCAGGGTGGCATTGAAAGTATAAATGGCTCTAGGCAGTATAGACATTTCGACAATGTTTATTCTTTTGATCCATGAGCATGAAATGCTCTTCCATCTTTTTGTATCTTCTTCAGTTTCTTTCATGAGTGTTCTGTAGTTCTTCAAGTACAGATCCTTTACCTCTTTGGCTGGGAAAATTGGACAGCTGTATGTAGAAGAATGAAATGACCATTTTCTTACACCATATCCAAAGATAAACTCGAAATGGATAAAAGATCTCAATGTGAGGCAGGAATTTATCGAAATCCTAGAGGAGAATATAGGCAGTAACCTCTTCAACACCGGCCACAGCAACTTTTCAAGATATGTCTCCAAAGGCAAAGGAAACAAAAGCGAAAATGAACTTTTGGGACTTCTTCAAGATCAAAAGCTTCTGTACAGCAAAGGAAATAGTCAAGAAAACAAAGAGGCAACCCATGGAATGGGAGGAGATATTCACAAATGACACTATAGACAAAGGGCTGATATTCAAGATCTATAAAGAACTCCTCAAACTCAACACACACAAAAAAGATAATCATGTCAGAAAATGGGCAGAAGACATGAACAGACACTTCTCCAAAGAAGACATACAAATAGCTATCAGACACATGAAAAAATGCTCATCATCATTAGCCATCAGGGAGATTCAAATAAAAAACCACATTGAGATACCATCTTACACCAGTTTGAATGGCCAAAATTAACAAGACAGTAAACAACAAGTGTTGGAGAGGATGTGGAGAAAGGGGAACCCTCTTACACTGTTGGTGGGAAGGCAAGTTGGTGCAGCCACTTTGGAAAACATGTGGAGATTCCTCAAAAAGTTACAAATAGAGCTACCCTGTGATCCAGCAATTGCACTACTGGGTATTTACCACAAAGATACAGATGTCATGAAAAGAAGGGCCACATGCACCCCAATGTTCATAGCAGCAATGGCCATAATCACCACACTGTGGAAAGAGCCAAGATGCCCTTCAACAGACAAATGGATAAAGAAGATATTGTCCATATATACAATGGAGTATTATGCCTCCATCAGAAAGGATGAACACCCAACTTTTCTATCAACATGGACGGGACTGGAGGAGAGTATGCTAAGTGAAATAAGTCAAGCAGAGAAAGCCAATAATCATATGGTTTCACTTACTTGTGGAGGATAAGGAATAACATGGAGGACATTGGGAGATGGAGAGGAGAAGTGAGTTGGGGGAAATCGGAGGGGGAGACAAACCATGAGAGACTGTGGACCCTGAGAAACAAACTGAGGGTTTTGTGGGGGGTGGGGGGTTAGGTGAGCCTGGTAGTCAGTTTTGTGGAGCACAAGTATTGCATGGAGCACTGGGTGTGGTGCATAAACGATGAACTTTGGAACACTGAAAAAAAATTAAATTAAAAAAAAAGAAGGCATCAAAAAAAATCTGAATTTCACCTTAATGCCTTATCTGTCTTGGATTTCAATTCTGTATATTTTTAACTATCCTTTAGAATTTGAAGTTTTTGTTGTTGTTGTTTTTGTTTGTTTGTTTTTTGCTGGAGAAGACAAAAGGAAGCAAGAACTCTTTGGGGATGCAAGATGGTGTAGAGTACTGGACAAGGAGTGACACAAGACTTCACTTGCTGGGAGGATGCTTCGGTAACTTGTTATGTGACTTTGAGCAAGTTGTGCAATCACTCTGAATTTTATCTTCATTTGTAAAATAAGGGAGAAGGACTGGCAAGTTCTTAGTTCTAGTTCTTAGTTCTAAATTCTGTGAATATATCTAATTTTGTCTTTGCCATGTTTTTGAATAACCTTCTTTCTATAGAGAGCTCTATTCTTTTATTTTCTTTTATTTATATTTATATTTATTTTATTTTTTATTTCTTTCTATAGAGAGCTCTATTCTTTTAAGCCAGTTCTTGATCTACTTGTGAATCAGTCTCCGAATTGAAAAAATCCTAAACAGACCCATCGCTACACAAAGTGCTTCTGAGACGAAACTGTCATCTGTGGGTTAACATGGGCCATTTGCCCAAATTAACCCAAATTGGGATGACAAACTTGCTGTCCCTACTCTATTTATTATTTACTGTATCGGATTATCCATGATTTGATTCTGTCACTAGCCTAATGATTGAGAATTGATGGCATAATAATACTAAGTCAACATATACTGATGTTATAGAAATAATGGAAATAATTATATAGCATTTTACAAACTAAAGTGTTTTTGATAAATGAGAATGGATTTCAGATGTAAAATACAGCAATTACTCTTTGCCCTAGAATGCTGAAGGAAGCCTTTGGATCTACACAGGAAGTAGCTATTCATCAGTAATGATTAATTTAGAGGGAAAAAACCCCACATTCCTTGTCTCTAAAATAGTAATAATAATAATTTTGTTTTTATTGCGCTTATTTTCTACTCTGGGGACATTAACCAGAATCTATAGAAAGTGTTTTCTGATCTTGAGGTAATTAAATACCTAGGGAGCTTTGCTTCCCTTTTCAGGGCAGATTTTACCAGAGAAACTTCATTCTCCATTTGCATTGTGTATACATTAATTAAATGAAGAAATATTTCAAGCACTTATTGTATGCTATGCCATACAAGAGTAGCGGGGGGTGATCCCTGCTTTTAAAGAGGTCTCAACTGATTGGGGGTGAGCCACAAAGGCTCACTGAGAGAGTGGGGGTAATGACCATTAGAAAGTGAGTTCTGGATCCTGGACATTTCAGAAGCCTTGTCAGGAGACTTGTTCTTCAGTTAAGCCCTCTCTCTGAATTCTCAACCTCTTGGCTTTGTCATCCAAATACGCTCTATGTCTTACATCTTAAAAATAAACAACAAGGGGCGCCTGGGTGGTTCAGTGGGTTAAAGCCTCTGCCTTCCGCTCGGGTTGCGATCTCGATCTCGGAGTCTTGGGATGGAGTCCCACCGTTGGGCTTTCTGCTCAGTGGGGAGCCTGCTTCCCCCTCTCTCTCTCTGCCTGCCTCTCTGCCTACCTGTGATCTCTGTCTGTCAAATAAATAAATAAATAAATAAATAAATAAATAAATCTTAAAAAACAAAGCAAAACAACAAACCTCTGCTAAGTCCAGGATTACCCCACTTATCCATTCCCTGTGACGGAGCTGTTTGCATACGCTGCCTGCCCTTTACCTCCTATTCATTCTTCCGCTGACTCTGGTTACTTTCCCCTCCTCCATCCCATGAAAATTGCTCCTGATGCACTCATGAATGACTTCCAGATTAATCCAATGGGTACTTCAAAATTCTTGTCTTACTAGCCCTTCTTAGCAGCATTTGAACCAGTTTATATTCCCTCTTTTTTTTTTTTAAAGATTTTGTTTATTTATTTGATAGACAGAGATCACAAGTAGGCAGAGAGGCAGGCAGAGAGAGAGGAGGAAGCAGGCTTCCCGCTGAGCAGAGAGCCCGATGTGGGGCTCGATCCCAGGACCCTGAGATCATGACCTGAGCTGAAGGCAGAGGCTTTAACCCACTGAGCCACCCAGGTGCCCCGTTTATATTCCCTCTTGAAATAACTCTTTCCTTTTGCAACTCCACTGTCTGGTTTCCTTCTTCCTCAACGGCCAGTCCTTTCTATTGCTCTGGTGCTTGCTTGCTTTTCCTCGGCGCTGCCTCTAAATGCTGGTATTCCTCAGGGCTGGGTGTTGGGCTCACTCATCTTGTCTTTTCTCCTCTGCCCTGTTCTTTCTTCTCCTTTTCTCTCCACCTCCCCTTGTCGCTCTCTTCTGAGGTAACCTCATCCTTTCTCATGATTTAAATGCCACCTATAAACTGAAGAGCCTCAAATTTATATCTGCAACCCAGTTGTCTTTTCTGAGCTCCAAATGCCAATATTGATCTGCCTACTTGGTATTGTTATATTGTTGTCTCATGGCATTTCAAACGACATCTCAAAATCTGAGTACAGGGGCGCCTGGGTGGCTCTGTGTGTGTTAAGCCCCTGCCTTCGGCTCAGGTAATGATCTCAGGGTCCTGGGATCGAGCCTGCATTGGGCTCTCTGCTCAAGGGGGAGTCTGCTGCCCCCCCCCACCCTGCTTGCCTCTCTGCCCACTTGTGATCTCTGTCTGTGAAATAAGTAAATAAAATCTTTAAAAAAATCGAAGTACAGATGGCCCTCTACAAATCTGCTCCTACCAGTCACTCCCCAGTGAGCTGTACCTATACATGCCCGGGTTCTTCAGGGCGTCTCTGGCCTATTCCTGCTCTTTAAACTCTGGTATCACACATCTTACAGGCATTATGGACTCAACACACCCCAAACCAGCCTCCTGACTGCCATCCTTTCTGCCATCACTCTGCTCTCAAGCATCTTCAAAACAAAACATATTTTGACATTTCTTTTTTAAAGCAGACTCCATGCCCAGCGTGGCGCCCAATGCAGGGCTTGAACTCACAACCCTGAGCTGAAATCAAGAGTCCAACACTCAACTGACCAAGACACCCAGGTGCCCCAAAACAAAACATATCTTAAAACAGACGTACACACGAAGGATGGAAGGGAGGGAGGGAAGGAGGGCAGAAAAGAAGGGAGAAAGGAAAAAAAAAATCCAAAACCTTCTGGTTCTGCTCACAACCACCTACTGTGCTACTAAAGTCAGAAGCTGGTGGTAAGTTTTGACTTCTCCCTTTCCTTTATCTCTTATATCAAATTCATGCAAGAAAAAAGTCACCTCCACTTCTGGCCATGATGGAGTAACAAGGAGTAGATTCAGCCTTCTATCTTACAGACTGAAAAACTGGGCAAAACATATGAAGTGATTTTCAGGGAATTGGACAGATGGTGGATTGGATAGGAGGTGAAGCAGGACAGTGGTCCCTGGGCAGAGGGAAACAATGTGGGTCCTATGATAGATTTGTCAGGGATGTTAATATTTTACCCATTTTTGTGCACATGGGTTGTCTGTCTGCATCCACTAGAATATGAACTCCAGGAAGGGCAGGGCCTTGGCTGTCTAGCTGAGCATCTAATCCAGTGCCTAACCCATTGTAAGCGCTCAGTAAAACTTTTCCTGGATGGGATAAATAAAGGAGTGAACCCTTGCTAACCTCTGCTCCCTCACCAGCCAAGTTCTTTCTTTTCTCTTTTTAAATTACGTCTCAATTCCACTGTTACGCTGATCTGCAACACTATCAGATCTCCCCCTGGACAAACACTGTACCTTCTTAGGTAGTTTCCTTACTTCTACTCTTGCCTTTCTACAATCACTTCCCCCAAATTGGTTATTTAAAAGGTAAACTTTAGGGGCACCTGGATGGCTCAGTCGGTTAAGCCCCTGACTCTTGATTTTGGCTCAGGTCATGATCTCAGGGTTATGGGATCAAGCCCTGCCTTGGGCTCAATGCTCAGCACAGAGTCTGCTTGTCCCTCTCCCTCTGCCTCCCGCCCCCATGCATGCTCTCTCATTCTCTCTCAAATAAATAAATAAAATCTTTTTGAAAAAGTAAATTTCATCCTGTCACTTTATATTAAAACATATCAATGATTTCTGCACTTGGAATAGTCCAGACTCCTTACGAAGGGGTGGGCAGCTACTGCCTATCTACTCACTCTCCTCCTCACACCCCCAGTTGCCTAATTCAGCAGCCCCTGGCATCCATGATGCACAGCTTGAAAACCAGTAACCTAGATGCTCACTGGTGTCCTTTCAGCTCTAGGCGCTGTGCGATGATGCTTAGACTTACTTGCCACAATCTAAGTTACCCATTAAAACATAATTGATAAAAGTTACTTCTAAGATTATCAATTCTAAGCGTAGTGACAAGTACAAATAGAATGAGAGTGTGTCTGGGTGAGCATGGGAAAATGAGTGTTGGGCCATAAGAATTGATCAGTGTTACCCTGGTAACACTGAGAAACAATGAGAAAGGAACACCTCATTCTATTTTTTTTTAAGTTTTTTAAAAAAATTTATTTATTTGAAACAGAGAGAGAGAGATCACAAGTAGGCAGAGCAGCAGGCAGAGAGAGGGGGAAGCAGGCTCCCCACTGAGCAGAGAGCCAGATATTGGCTCGATCCCAGGACCCTGAGATCATGACCTTAGCCGATGGCAGAGGCTTAACCCCCGGAGCCACCCAGGCGCCCCAGCACATCTCATTCTAAATACTGGTCTTGGTTTTTCAAGCATAGCAATCATGGAAGGCAGATTTCTTAGACTACCAGAGCTTTCTGTAAATATCACGTGACAAAGCACAAACACCTTTGCTTTGGTCCCATATTGACAAAAGAATGGTTTGCTTTGTTGTTTGGCTTCTAGAGTGGACTTACTGCAAACACAATGCCCCGTTTAAATGCATGCCCTTGCTTTTTGGGTTGGTTTTCTCTTTCCCTGTAATATAACATACTGTTCTCCAAGCTTATAAATTAGCCTCTTGTGAGTTTAATTAGTATGAATCAGTTTACCAGCCATCAGATCATGCAGAGTGAACAGATTAAATGGTTTCTGTGGTTCTGCCAATGTAAGGGCTAGAACAGGAACATCTCAGCTCCCTTTAATGAAGAAATGAGGAGCGTCACAGTGATACACAGCATTGGGTCAAGAAAGCTCAAAGGAGGCCCCAGTCCCAAGCCAGGGTCATGCAGAAGGAATGGAGATAAGGAGACAGAAATAATTATAATAGTAGCCAGTATAATTGATATAGCCCATTTCATGTACACAGAGGGACAAATAAGATCACATTTCATCTGTTTTTGAAATTAATGCCTTCTCTACTCCCCACATGCCTAGAGAAACAGGAAGTCCCCTCCATTTCTCTAAGCCCCCCTCCGCCTTATGTGGGAGTCCTCTACAGGATCTTGTTTGTACCCATCACCTTGTGCTGGACACAGAACCCAGGGGACCCTTCAGGCTGGAGGAACCACCTTGCTGAGTTCCAAGAAAGCTTCACTGATGTTGGTTTTGTTCCAAAAGACAAGCTGTGTCTAGGTTTCTGTTTTGGGTCAGTGCTGCAGGCCCACAGTTATTCTTTGGAGGGTAAAGAGATTCAACTCCCGTCAGATCTGCCCTCCCCCTGGCATGAACAGAGCTGTCCCCACCCCCAGCACACACGCAGACTCCCACTACAAACTGGCCTACTGCCAACATCCTACTTTTAAAATCCACTATTTCACTGTTTCCTGGGTGCTAGTCATCTGGAGAGGGCTGGCTTGGGACAGGCTCCAGCCTCCATGACCACGTGGACCCCGAGTGGCCACTACTCTGAGGTCATTAACTTGTTCCCTTCTACAGCCAAGAACAGCCTGCCCAGGAGACACGTTCTTACTTCCACTTTTAGAGCCATAGGAAGCAAATTTCTGGAAGATTGCCAATATCTTTTGTCCCCAGTTTCACCCTCAGGCATTCAGAAATGTTGAGATCTAGTTTCATAACACCCTGCTACACATTCAGAATCTTTGTTTTAATAATTTAAAAAGTAGATATTTGTGTTCCTTGTTTTTGGAGAGTGTGTATGTATGTGTGTGTGTGTAAGAGAGAGAGAGAGAGAGAGTCTGAATGTGCCTGCTCCTGAAGCACACCACGGGGAGAGACTGCTGTGGGGATCCATGCAGACCCAGGTACCCAGTGGATGGGAGTGAGGGGGAGAGGGCTAGTAGATATGCAGGGGTGCCATCCACAGAGCCATGAAGCTCAGCAAGAGAACCTCACTGGGAGAGAGGCGAGTCCACGTGGTGTGGTAGTGAAGAGTGTGGTTTCTGGAGCCAGACGGAAGAGCAGGGTTCAGAAACCTGTCCCGCTGATGAAGCTGTGTGACCTCAGTTTCTTTACGTGTGAAAAGGGGCTGCTGCTGCTGCTGCTGCTGGTGACCAGGACGATAGAGTAAAGGAGGTAAGGCCCATAAAGGTGGTAGCTGTTGCCATCATTTGCCCCACGTGTGCAAAAATAGAAATGTGTTATTTTTTTCCTAAAAGCTTTTCTATCCTCTATGACCTTGTGAATTGAGTATTCCCAAGAGTGGAAAGATCCAGAAGTAGTGGTTTAGGCTACATGAGGGAGTTTTCTCCTGCTAATGCCAGCGAGCCAGCTAGCTCTGGCGTTTTGGGGTCTGGGCGGCTGATGGGGGTGAGAGGGGGAGTGTACAATGACCCGGATTGTGGGGAGGGCAAGAGGGCAAAGGGGAGCCACAGAGGCAGAGGGAAGTGGGGCATGGAGAGGGAGGAAGAAAGACCTTCCTCAAGGGAGAAAATTCGAGAAGAAAGAGATTGAAAGTATTTCAGCCCTTGGCTCTATAGTGAGTGACACAACACACCTTCCACAGACCATCGAAAAACCATCAAGAACAATGACATTATTGAGATCTGAGGCTTTTTTTGGTTTTGTTTTGTTTATTTATTTTTTTCAAAACAGACCCCATTATAGTCCAGGTACCCATGTAAAGAGACTTTGAGACTCTAACTAAATTCTGTCCATCAGTTCCCCTTGTCTTTATGTATGTTTCTCTTCTAAAATAATAAATTAATTTAGCAAGACCCCCCCCACCGCCATTTTGCCACATTCTAAAAATATCCAGGTTTCTGCTTGATTTTATCTTCCACTAGTTTACTGTTATGATGTAAGCGCATCTCGCATTTTGTCTGCACGTGTGGACGAGGCTCTTACTGGCAGTCTGATTGTCACATATTTTCGGTAACAGTTCCTTAGGTGCTCTGGAGTAGCTGCTCTCCGGCTCAGATGACTTTTGTTCTGTCAGCCTTGTCTAGAACATTCTGGGCATTTAATAACTCCCATTAGTGTACTTTCAAACCAAATCTGGGAGGCAGAGTTTCCCTAAAAACTCCATTTAGTCTCTTTTGACTTTCATCTTCAATCAGATCGTTTGCACCGTGATCAAAAGGGGTTGGCAGGCTTGCAGCCCAACTTCCCTAATCTCTTACCCCTGTGTTTGAAGCTCCCTGGAGGGCCTTTTTGCTGCCCAATTTCTGGTTTACACCTGACCTTCAAACTCTGTTTCCTTATTCCTCTTAGTCAGTCATATATATATATATATATTCCTCCTAAACCAGAGGTGGTTTTTGTTTGTTTTTAACAGTTAGTGGTTATATGGATTTTTTTTTTTTTAAGAAGAAACCCTGTTTTTTATTCATGGCAAACACTTTTCTTGGGTTTCTAGCAATGTTTTAGCAATAACCTGGCTTTCTCGATTAATTTCCCTTTATGTAATTCTTTTGTGATCCCTCCCCCCAACCGTGTACTCCTTGTGGGTTGGTCACACTTCCCTTTTTAAAGTTGGGTAACTGCCTGATGGATTTTTTGAGTTTCCTTCAGAATGTGGAACTAAATTGTGTTGTAACAGCTATTACGTAGTGATTCCTATGAAAATACTTTCTTGCTGAGGTCTTACCTAGCACTCAAAGCCATGACCACGATGGCTCCTTTGTGAATTCTAAGGGGCAATTCTTCATTTGATCCCTAGACTGTGCCTCCCCTTGTATGATAAAATGAGGTCTGCCACTTTCCTGTTCTGCTTAATCTTGTGGGGTTTTTTTTTCCACTTTTACGTACCATTTTTAGTTTCATCTTGCAGATTCTTGGTTTATGATAAAGCCCCATAACAACAGAGTCATGATTTAACTGTGAAATTTCTCCCTAGAATAATCCAGTTGTACTTTCTCAGCCCCAGAAGAATCTTCCAGGGTTGCTGTTGATTTTGTGCCCCAATGTCTTCTGGGCGACACGGTCCATCCTTCTCCACGCTGGTCACTGGGTAGCACTTAGTGCATTGCTGACCTTTTTCTCCTAATGATTGCTTCGTAAAGGGTCGAATCCTCTGCTTCTGTTTTGTGTGTTTCTAAGCAGAAGTTGCTGTTTGCCTGTTTGCTTCACTTTCCCCAAGCCCCACCGGGTCTTTTGTCCACTGAGGTGCCTCGATTACTTTATGTCCTCTTCCTCCCCAACATTAAGCTAAAATTCATGTTAATTCACATTGATCGGATTTACCCTAATATTTACTTTGAAAGGACCTGGTCAGCTTTCTAGTGCCAGAAGCCTCATGTCAGTTGGGTTTAGGCTGGGCCTGTCCTGACTTTAGAAGTCCTAGTTATCCTAAAGATCACTGTTACTCATTAGGCAATTATCAGGGACTGACCCAGATAGATGTTTATCTCTCTTTCAAGTAAACGTTATCTGTGGCTGGTGTGGTGGCTCCGTCAGGATCCAAGCTCCTGTGTTCCTGGGTCACCGTCCTCAACATGGGGCTTTTACACTGAGGTCTGTGTTGTCTTCTCTAACATCTCAGCCATCCCACTCCACGTCAGTGACCAGGAGTAGAAAAGACACAAGAATAGGGTAGCCTCCCTTCTGTTAAGGATACTTTCTGAAGTTACACGTGCTACTTCCTCTAGTTACATGTGCTACTTCCTTTTACAATCCATTGTCTAGGACTTAGATGGATATACCTCTGTAGCCATGGAGGCTAAGAAATACGGTTTTTATTTTAGGTGGCCATGTGCCCTGCCAACATTTAGAAATTGTTGCTGAGGAAGAAGGGATGATTAGGTACTAGAGATCAACTAGAAATCTCTGATGTATACCAGAATTCCAAAGAAATTCCCAACTTCCTTCTTTTATAATGTCCTTTCAGCAACCAAGTTTTGGGAACTATTTATTATTTTATTTTATTATTTATTTCATTTTATTATTTCATTTTATTTTTATTTAATGTTATTTTATTTCATTTCACTTCATTATTTTATTTTATATTTATTTTATTTTACTTTATTTTATTATTTCCCAGCTGCACTGAGATATAATTGACATCTAATATTGTGTAAGCTCAAGGTGTATTATGTATTGATCTGATATACTTTATATGGCAAAATGATTACAATAGTGTTAGCTAGTACCTCCATCATGCCACATAATTAGTATTTTCCTTCTTTTTGAGGTGAAAACATTTAAGATTTACTCTTAGCAACTTCCAAGTGTATAAAACAGTGTTATTAATTATAATCACCATGCTATACATAGATCCTAAGAATTTACTCATCCTATAACTAGAAGTTTATAACCTTTGACCAACATCTCCCCATTTTCCCCACTCCTCACCCCTCCCTGGTAGCAAGCACTCTACTTATGTTTCTGTGAGTTTGGCATTTTAATTTTTTTTATTTTTATTTATTTATTTTTTTTATTTCTTTTCAGCGTAACAGAGTTCATAGTTTTACACCACACCCAGTGCTCCATGCAATGCGTGCCCTCCACAATACCCACCACCTGGCTCTCCCAACCTCCCACCCCCCGCCCCTTCAAAACCCTCAGGTTGTTTTTCAGAGTCCATAGTCTCTCATGGTTTATCTCCCCCCCAATTTCCCTCAACTCCCTTCTCCTCTCCATCTCCCCATGTCCTCCGTGTTATTTGTTATGTTCCACAAATAAGTGAAACCATATGATAATTGACTCTCTCTGCTTGACTTATTTCACTCAGCATCATCTCTTCCAGCCCCGTCCATGTTGCTACAAAAGTCTGGTATTCATCCTTTCTGATGGAGGCATAATACTCCATGGTGTATATGGACCACATCTTCTTTATCCATTCGTCTGTTGAAGGGCATCTTGGTTCTTTC